>JAUBNY010000214.1:523773-547693 GCA_032275445.1 Crypturellus soui
GTGCCAGGTGCTCTAGGTGGCCCTGCGTGTGCAGGGGGGTTGGACTAGATGATCTCTAGAGGTCCCTTCCAGCCTTAGGCATTCTGTGATTTGCTTGTAGTGGGCTCCTTGCCAAAGCAGTAGACAAACTGCATGCCCCAAGCCTCTGTATGACACTTTGACAAAAATTACCATGTTGTCCAACTTTGTCCACTGAATCCACGATGTAGATCTGAAAAACATGTAACTGACTGTAATGCTTTATCATGGGTTAGCTGATGACTGATCAGAATTAAGTAGAAGAAGATTTTATCTGTTACTTTATTACAATGCTGTAACAACACTGGTTTAAACAAGTTAGAAACATGGCATCTTGCAGTTCTTCCTGATGAAAATATTTGTGGCTTTAAGTTTCCTAAAGAGGTGCCGTTGCATGGAGGATACTGGATTGTGAGCTTGGGATTGCATGTCTGTTCCTCATGTTGCAACTAATCTGCTATCTGATCTTATTTTTCCAAATGTGCTGTATTTTTGTGCTCCCATAAAATGGAGGAAGTAAAAATTACCACCCTCAAAAGTACTTGGAGCTTTTTAATGAGCTTAAACGTGAAAGAACTTATGTTACTAACATTACGTGGAAACATTAACTAACTATAACTAACATAAACTAACATTAATGGAAACAGTCCAGTCTGAGTGCTAACTTGCAAAAAAAGACGCTCGTTTTAATTGTACACAGAGCACCTGATCTGAGTTGTCTGTCTTGTTTCTTTCTGCTTGTTCTGTGCTGCTTGAGCCAGGATTTGACATAAATGTTTTGGGGCAGCTTTTCAGCATAGGTGACTCACTATAGCTTGATCAAAATCAGAACTAATGCAACAATATTTACAGTTCTGCTTGGTGGGGATTTATTTTGACTTATTTTGAACATAGGAGATTGTGACTATGCTGCACAGACTGTTACAAAACTGCAGAGTATGTGAACACAGGCAGAAGCAGCTTCAACATCTTTTCCTGCATTTTAGGAACGTGGAACACATTAAAATTCCACCTATTTTCCTGTTTATGTAAGTACATCTTCATAGGCTGACTGGGTTGTTTTTTATATTAAGAAGTTATATATCACTTCCACTTTTATGTTGTTCCACTCTAGACTTCCAATTACCCTCTGTTTTATAGTGTCCAGTTCGCACTCGTGATCTCTCATTGAGCTAATTGATCTCTCGTTGAGCTATGACCTTTATCGTCGTAGTTCACAGGGAGACTTGGATAAAATGCGTTGTTGCATGTAATTAACTTTTTAAAAAGTTATTTAGTAAACTACTTTTGGAGTGTAAAACTTGAAATTTAATGACCAGATAACATAAACAGTTTATTGCAAAGCTGAAAGTATAGTGGGGTTGTCTCTTTGTACAGGGTGACTAAATCAATAGTTTCCTCACTGGGACTTAGTACTTTGCTTCTGCTTTAGGAGGAGGGGGATCACTCCTCTGCATGAGAAACACAAAAATGTTTTGAAAGACCTTTGACGGTTGATTTCGGTGAAACTCCTATTAGAATATAAATGATCATCTTTCTCTAAAATTGATCCTCCTCCTATAACATTTTTAACCATAATGCAGGCTAGCTATATAGTGTCTCAATAAATCTTATTCCTTATAGCATGAAATATCTGTTTAATTCACAAAGTATTTTGTTGTGGAAATATTTAATTAGGGAAATTTTAATATAATACAGCTTTAAAAATCTGTGTGTTTAGATTTTTCGCTGGGAAAAAAACCTTGTTGCTAATGTAGATTTTACTTTTTAATTCAGTGTAACCTAATAAAAAAAAAAAGTAAGCCTATTTTGTCATCTATATCTGTCTACCTGTGTAGATATTTATATTTAACTTACCTCTAAGTTTCTGTGTAGTGTTCATCTGCAAGACTTTCACTCATGGTAAATTATAGCACAGTAGCAAGAGATGTGACCTTCGTCAGGCTGACTTCAAAACTTCCATTTACTTCTGGGAAGCCAGAATTCCTAAGGATTTGTTAACTGCATTATTTTCCTCTTCATCTTATGTAGTAAATGCCTTGAAAAAATCAGTAAGTTACATTGTTTGGGAAATGTTCCTGTATGATAAACTTTAATTTCAGTGCCCTTCAATTAGTTCCTTTCATTCATGTGTGTAGACAATAAAAAAAATTTTAAGTGCCTGTGAACATGATAAAAACATAATTCCACTTGATGCTCACAGAGTGTAGGAGGTGTAATGGTGAATGAGATCGAGGTGTCAGATCAACTGCACAGACAACAGTGGGCTTAGAGTGGCTGCCAAAACTGGCAGACAAGAGGAATCATTACAGGGTATTAAGCTTCTCAGGAGAAGGGCCATTGAAAGTTTTTGTGTGTGCTTGGTTTTTAATTCTGGCCTCCCCCTTTTTTTTTCACTTAGTCAAGTTTTTATAGTTCAAATCTGCTTTTCCTCTCTGTATAATAATTAATAATTTTATTTCTTTAAGTTTTATAAGAGAAATTAAGATACTTTCATTTTTTAAGAAACTACCTTTGCTAATTATTTACTTTGGAGTTATAAATAGATATTTTTGCATAGCTTTCTTTTTTTTCCAGCGAAGTAAGACTTTAAATTCAACTTGCTACACCTTAACGGGAGTTTTTACAGATTTTAGTCTTCTTTTAATGGCATGAAAAAGTGAAATATGTGAATAGGTTTGTTATACCTTAACCATTGGAAACTATGTCTCTGTTACGTTCATTAGTCAGTTCAATACTTAATTCAAATAAAGTCAGGAAAAAAATAGCATAAACTTAAAAAGTAAAAAAAACTCTTAATTCTGCTGTTTTGAATTTGGAATTCAAATTCATAGGATGTGTGTAAATATTGTACTGTTCCCAAAGAGACATTCTGGCTCAAGCACGCATCCATTAGGCATAGTATTGTCTTCTGCCAAGACAGGAGCAGTTCCAGCTCCAGTGACGAGGGCACTAGTCAAAGCACCTTGTTGCCACACACTGGCCCCTGCAGAATGTTCTGCTCTAGCTCAAAACACCTATGTGGTTCCAGTGCTTTTTCCATCACAAGAAAATTACTTCTTTATTTTTAATTTGTGACTTAGCAGTGCTATTAAACTTTTTTCTTCCTGATTTTCTTTCCATGTTAGGCTTTTTTTAGCTATTTTTAGCTACAGTATTGAAAACCTTGTAAGAGTGCTTTGAAATGGCAGCAAATGGTAGCAAGCAATACCAAGCAAATTAAAATTCATTAAACTTTCTGCAGTATCTGTTTCAGTCTGGCAGAGAAAGGTAGCTGCTTCCTCAAATACTGAAAAATACTAAATACAGTGAATTGTTTTTCACATTTCCATCATTTTTGCCCTAAGAATGAATACAAAGCTTCCCAAATTCTTTACATATGTAGATGGTTCTTTGCTCATGCACTTGATTTATCAACTTACACATTAAGCTTACAAGAATATTCTTACAATTAATTGCCTCCTCTGATGTATATAAAAAAAAGAGTCCACGAGAAAATGCACAGAGAATATGTTGCAGGTACTTTCAGCTAGTATAGCAAGTGACAATTAAATTGGAAAGTTTTATGTATCATCAGCTCTACTATACAAATTGCCTCGAGTAAGGTTTGTTTGGAACGCAAGAAATTCCAGCTAGATACAAAGAAAGTCTTTTCCACAAATGGTAGGGCAAAACACTGGAAAAGAGAAGTTGTGGAATCCCGTTTTTTGAGTAATTCAAAACTTGTCTGGGCAAGTCTAGTTGGACTAGACAGTTGGACTAGATGACCTAAATTATTCAAACTAAATTATTACATAATTCTAAAATAATCTGTAAATGAGGATGTTTCTTCTCACTCCTCCCAGTACTGTTACTAGATCTGCAAGCAGTGCTGATATTCAAGGTTTGCTAGTATTCAGAATAAGAAGAGAACAGATTACAAGAAATTGGTGGTGCTGGTCTGAGCCATATAGAATTTATGGAATCTATTTGAACAAATTATAATGTACATATTGAATATTAAAAAAATATTTTAGAAGTGGATGATCCATATAATGTAGATTGGACTCAGTCACATTTTAGCTTAGGAAAAGATACAGCTAGACTTATTTATTTTAATGTATTTATTTCATTGTATGTATTTAATTTACAGAAAAAGAAAGACGGCCTGCTCATACAGCAAAATGCATAGCTACATAGATGTGTTGCTGAATAGCTACAGCACAGCTAAAGGATAAGAAATTCTTGCTGTAATTTTACTACCTTTTCGATCAAATAAAATGTTATCTTTATCGCCATGTGTAGTGTAGAGAAAAGCAGTCTTGAGGAAGGCATCCTGTATAGTAGATTACTGTCTCTGCTATCATTCATCAGCATTTCTATGTAACACAAGCTTTGTGACTCAAATCCTTCAAGGAAGACTTATGAGGGGGTATTCTGAACAATCACCAGCAATCGAGTGCATGAATTGTACTTCCAGTTTATAGCCCAGACATACAGAGAAGGAAAGGGCACGGTCTCTAATTAAATGTTAGTTCTATGGTTCCCTTCTGTGTAACATCTTGCAAGAATGAAATTTAGCACTCCAGAATCTCCAGTCAGCTCAGACTGCTTGATGCCTACTGACCCCATGGTTTGCAGCAAACTACCCAGCTGGGTGCAGGGCCGGGGTTGAGACAGCTCTCCCTTGTGTCAGATTTTCTTGAAACTACTGCTTCTTTTGGGGCTTTTCTACAGCTTATCTTACATATGGAAAACGAATAGAATAAGAAAAATCTATCTCTTTAGAATTTCCTCACAGACTGTTACTGCTAATTTTCAATATAGTTTGTGTTATGATAACCAAAGCATAATGTAACACTGAAGTGTTGCTTGTTCTTATGTATAACTTCTAAAATGAGTTAGTTGTGGATGTATGTCTAGATGTGCATTATGAATCGTAGTCATATGAAACAAAAAGATGTGCATGCAACTCCTAACAATGTTTTATGGCAGAATGACAAACCCTACTGCAAATATTTACACTAATATTTCCAGCTATCATCTGCTTATAATCTCAAACTCTCATAAATTATTCTGTTTTAGCTATGATGTTTCTTATCTGTTTTTCATACAGTTCTTTTTCTTTTGATTCAATTTTTTCTGACTCAAGAAGTAGCAAATTATGCTAGTATTAAAAAGACCCCCAAATTTGATTTCAGCAACTCAAATTTCTACCTATAGAAATGCAAACTTTGGCAAAGTACACCAAAAGCACTGAGATACCTTGGTGTCATCAAAGTTTCTTGCTTAGGTAGCAAATTTTAACAAAAGTAGTATCATGTTATGGATCTATAGAATCCTAACTATTAAATTTCTTTTTGGTATCACTGTAAAACAGCAGCTATTATATAGAACTGACAGTAGTAGGAATACTTAGCATCCTTGAAACTGCATGTATGCGTCAAAATCTTACATATAACTAAAAGCAAAGCTCAAGCATGGAGATTTTTCCTCTAGTTGAAATTCCTGGGAATTTAGAGGGAGCAGAAGTGATAGTGTCTGAATGCTGTTTATATGAGCAGCAAAGAAACAGCAGCTTTCTTCCTCTGGACTAAATGTGTTTGGAACTTGCTTGGTTCCCTTATTTTGTACTCCGATTTCCAAAATAAAAGATGGAGCAGTTCCGCTTCGAGCTCACACTGAAAGCTGTGTGTGTGTGTGTATAAATAAAAAACGTATCTATCTGATGATTGGAGACCACAAAATGATCAGAAATTGCTAATGCATATTTGACCCTGCTTTGAGCAAGTGGTTTGGGCTAGGTGATCTTCAGAGGCCTCTTCCAACCTCAATCGTTGGTGATTCTCTTTCTGAACAGCCTCAGTTTTGCTCTAGTTTTCATGATGTTGAACTGTCCATCTGTCAGTGTGCCTAAATAACTCCATATATTTTGAAGTTTTATCAGCAGAAAGAGAAGTCTAAAAATGCAGTAATTTTAAAGGAAAATGACTTGGTGTTCTATGTAAATAAGTGACATTTATTAGTGACATTTGAAATTTTCCTTTTCCACTCTTACAAAGTGGAAGAGGGTTCTGTACTTTTCCGAACTATTAGGCAAAGGGTTTTTATGGACATGTGGTTAGCCTGGGATGAAAAAGGGCAACACAAACAAGCTAGGAAGAAAAATGAAAGCTGCAGTCACAAGCAGAAGGCAGAAAAATAAAAGTAATTTCAAACACCTTAATAAAAGTAGGAAAATGTGTCAGAGGAATCTTATTGCATCTAATTGCCATTGATACTCCCTTTGCTCCAGATAATTTTCTGCTTTTTCCACTCTGATTCTCTTTTATTCATTGCTTTTACTGAATTCTTGGGGAAATGGCACAATTCTGAAATAGCTGTTTTATTCAGTATTAACTCTTGATACAGCTGTTACTTTACAATGTTTTACAATGCCATTGTAAAAGATAAGTGTACTAAATACAGCTGAGCAAACAGTGACATCATTTTTGTTTTGACATTAATATAAAATTCAAAGATTGCTGGTTTTCCCAAGAATGCAGTAGTGATGGGCAAGGAATATGCGTGTATGAGCCTAATTCACAGCAAATTGTAGATCCATGTAAATGGTGCTGACAACTAATTTTGTTCAAGTTTTGTTTTTAATAAAGGAATAGATTTTTAACACACAGTAAATGATTTTAATCTCTCATAGTTTGGCTGCCATATTCAGAAAATAAATAAACAAGATTATTAATCTCTTCCTTTTTGAAATACTCTTTTTACTACAGGAAGATCTTGAGTTGGAGCAGAGCTTTCAGTAATACTAGGAACTTCAAAATACAGGTTATCTAACTTATTTTAATAACTTTTAAATAAAATAAACAAAGGATTCTCAAAAGAAATAGATGTAATTTGTTTAGATATTACAGTTCCCCAAAGAACATCCAGATGATCTGTTATAGCCAAATAATATTTACTGCTTTGTTGGTTGTAATATTAGCGAGTACATCTCAAATCAAGAATGGAAATTCACTTGGATGAATCATCACAGAAATTAGAAAAGTCAGTAATAATCATGCATATAATCTTAAGTTCCAGGCCGTTCTGAGACAGTATAAAATTGCAGATTCGGTGAAAAAGCAGATTTTTGTTTTGTTACTTTTGAAGCATCATAAGCAACACTGTTAAATGGCATATACAGTTTGTTTGGATTTGATATATCCTATGGTTTAAAAAAGGTGTTACTGTTACAAAGGTCAGATTTTGATGAAGGACTGTGTAAGGCTTTAATCTTTAAATATGTTTAATATGACATTACTGTTTCTGTTCTCACCAAATATCCAAAATGCAAAAATAAGAAGTAAAACCATGCCTGCAAAGTATGCCTTTTTAAAACTTTATTTGGGTCCTTTAAAATATCTATAGAAAAGGAGGATACTGTGAAATAGAAAAACCCTGTGAATCATCATAACTATAGCTATTTTAAAAGATGTACAGACTGTCTGGGCACAGTGAACACCTTTCATAAATCCTTATCATAAATTGAAATGTGTTCCACTTTTTTTCTGATCTTAGAGTAGTTCTCTTGATCTGATTCAAACTTTAAGCTTGATACATAACACTGTATATATTTTTTAGGGTATGTGTAACTGCGCTGCCCTAGAACGTGTTCATATCTCCCTTCTGGGTGGGTTACCAGTGGTGGAAGGTGGTACCTTATGCTTAGCATTTGCTGACTTGGAGATTGAGATACCAGAACCTGATATTCAGAAGAAGTGATCTGCTAAAGGTAGAAAGACACCTCATTGCCATTAGGCCATTTCCATGTGATTTTAAAAGTAGTAGAGTTTATAAAATTATTGACTCAAATTTCTTCCATACTTTTAGCTTTGAAGTAGTGGTTCAAATTAATCTCTACATTAATAGCAGGCATTGCCATGGCTTGATTATTCATTTCTGAGTAAACAGGCAGCAGTATAACAAAAGCAAGGTATCACTTCTGGCACTAATTGCCTAAACTATCACGGAGAGGCAGAGTGAAACATTCATGGTCTAGGAAGCAGCCTGACTTTTCTTCCCAATTGTACCAGCTAATAACTTTATTTTTATAAAGTAGGTAAAATTCAGCGTGTCCATGGAAACTGAACCCTTCTCAACAGCAGGTTGATTTTCCCCTTTGCATCATTATTGGCAGAGATGTCGGAACGACTGTGAAAAGCTCCAGATGCAGCACAGATTATCCAAATAAATTACATTCAAATATATTAATGCTTCTCTTGGATAAAAAGACTTCTTTTGCAGCACTGCCTATCCAGTGCATTTCACAGTGATGCGTAGGTATTTTAGAGGTGTAAACTGCTGACTTTTTCATGGAGCAGCAAACAAAGGCTTCTGTTGACATGACTAATTATTCACCTGCCACAAATGCAGAGAGAAAGACCTTCCGGCAAATGTATTTCCAGTGCACTAGCCCTGTTTCCACTAGTCTTGTACATATAGTTGCTGTGCGCATGATCGAAATGGTTTGCTAGTGCATCTCCAGTAACCTCTTCTAATTCATCTTCACATACAGCTTAACTTGATTAAACTGCTGGTATAATATATAGAAACTTAAAATTAGTTGGTGGTTCTCATCAGAGGAATGACCCTTGGGAAGATGCCTAGTGTATTTGGTTAGGAACAAAGCTGAGGAAACACATGGGTGACAGGAGAGGATTTTTTGTCAGGCAGCCACGGCAGGGCCACGAGGAAGGAGCTCGGAGGACAAGCAGGTGACAGCCGAGTGTGGGGCTGCCTCAGGGCCAGCTTGGAGAGCAGCAGCAAAGGCTGAGCAAGGGCATAGGGAACAGAAGGCAGAGAAGTGCTGAGGAGGGGAATGCCATGGGAAACAGACAAGTCCAAAACAATTCTGCAAAGCTATATAGAGCTGTCCCATGCAAAGTGACACTAAGTCCATTCTTTGTCTGGTTTCTGGTGCCTTTAGCTAAAATGGACATTGGCATGTCTAAAAAGAACGTGTGTCATGGGGCCATTTCCCTTCCTACATTTTTCAAACAGCAGCTATTGTAGTTCAACACTGTATATGTTGATCTTCTTTTTGCTCAGGTCGTCTTTGCTTGCTTGGTGCTGATACTGTTAGCACAAATCAGAGATTTCCTATGGCTCTGGTTTTATTTTGCTCATCTTAGTTGTACAGCAGCAGTTTTCCATAGTTTTTGGCCTCTTTGAGAGAGCCTCATAGTACCGGTCCTTTGAAAGAATGTTTTGGGAGGTTCTGTCTCCTTCAGTTGGAAGTCAAATTAGCAGGTATTTTCCACATTACATAAGAAGTCCTTAATAAATACTTTGGTGCATGAATTATTGAAATATCTATAATTAAAGTCTTTGCTGCAGCTTCTTTTTATCAGTTCAACAATCAGACCTGAGTTACTTTTCATTAGCCTACTCTTTTATATACCCATAGTTTAGAAGCCAATTCACTTAAATCCAGAATGGTTTCTGACTTCTTTCTTTCAGTGGTGCATATAGTGTCAACATCCGAGATAGGACATTGGAGATAGGATGAATTGTTATGAGCTGCCAAGAAGTACTCTTACATTTAATGCAGGATAATATAAGAATATGAATTTTGACATAGTTGTTTCATTTAATTTGATAAGTAATGCTTTCTAAATGATGAGAGGTGATAATATTGCTCCAGTTTTATGCAATCACCATCATTACTACAAACATTGCCCCTTTGTATGGTCTTTGTATGGCTTTTTAAATGAATAGAAAGAATAAATTCCTTTTTGGCTGGATTTTGTGAGATTTGATCAATCTTCTGTGGATTTCTATTCATTCATTTTCAGTGGTATTTGAATGACACTGGGTTATTATGGGTTCTTTACAAACTAGATCCCATAATGAGTGCAAAGATAGATAGTTCATCTCAGGCCCTGTAGAAAAATAGAACAGCAAATTATTTTTGTGGTTGCAAAAGGATGCAAGATGGAAGGATCTCCATCTCGTGATCAAGAGAGGAAACCATATGCTTCTGGACTAGTTTCCAGGATTTGCCTACTGACTCATTTTATGATGCTTGGAAAAACTAATTCCTTCGTGCTTTAGTTTGACTGCATGGGCAATCAAAACAATTCTAGACACTAGAAAAGTCAGTGTTTAAAATACCTCTATATACATGGTACTCTGACAAGAAAATATGTATTATATTAAGCTTATATGTACATTAGGGTTTTTGGAGTGTGTGCACATATATAAATGTTGCTGGCAGAGGCCAGAGGATCTACTGTCCTGAGCACCCAACATAGTAAATCAGGCTCAGACAGAGTCCTGCTGACTCTTCCTGTCCCTGGAAGCGAGATGGCAGGTTTACCTCCATAGCGAAACCTCTGCCTACAGTCAGAAAAGGCCTGGGCAAGGAGAGAAAAAGAGCTCACTCATTGCAAGGAGCTGGTAAGTAGGTGTAATACTTGGCCCAAGGATACTGCAAGATGTCTACAACAGACCCATGTGCTACAGCATCTTATTACAGAACTGCAGGTAATGATTGGTTTGTGTTTAGAGCAAAGTCTAGTTGATGTGATTACTGTTACCTTCTGCTCCTTTATGTCACAGTATAAATGTGACTGTAAGTGGTATGATGTCTGTGACGTAGCAAAGACTTTAAGCTGTCTCCACTATTAAAGGAAATAGATACAAGTATAATTTGGATGTAACAAAATGCAGTATATCTTTGGGATAGACTGGTTTCCATGACAACATTTTCTTTGGTATTTTTAAGGCTAAAAATGATGGACACAAGCTGTTTTATTCAGCAGTGATTAGGTCAGTCTTTGGTTTTGGTGAATAGAATAATGTAAGCATGTGTGGTATGGCAAAATAAATGTTAACTCTTTCTGACTTTGGTCACATTACTTATGCAGTGATATTGCTGTGCTTATTTTGTAAAATGTTTGATCCACCCAAGGAAAACATATAGACTTGTTTTGGTGTGTGTAAAACAGTGCACACAGGACAAACTGCAACAGCTTTTATCTTTGAAAATCTGTTAAGAAGGTCACCTGTTCTGGAGAACTATGGTTGACTTGACTTACAAGTTACTCAGGACTTCTGATTCTCTAATCATTGTTTGATTAGAAATGTTTTCCATGAAAAACTGTGTAAATCAGAATCATCACCATAATGGTCTTTGCTTTTAGCCATCAGTGCAGCAAGTCTCAGGGAAGAGGTTATGTTGCATGAGAAGGTTAAAGCTCCAGCATCACCGCAGAAGCTGTAAATGGAAAGTCCTAAGGCTACCAGACTGGGGGGCACTGATTTCTAAGAGCAATCTCATTCAGAAATCCTCTGTCTCTCTAAGAGAAGAAAAATAATAATGAAGGAGCAAAATACTTTACAAGTGCAGCTCAAGACATATTTTACTTCTGGGGGAGTGGAGGGAGGAGGATAGGGCAGAAGACATTCAATTAATTCTAATCATTCTCTCAGCATTTATACTCATTCACCCACTCTTCTACTGACACTGTGTGCAAAACGCTATTTGAAAAGGTTAGGACTGGTTTCCTTCATTTAGAAGTTAAAATGGTAAATTAATTATAAAATGAGGAAAACAATTCTTTCACTGATGAACAAAATTCAGAAATAGTTTTAATTTCGTCTCCCTCAGAAAAACAAAGCAAAGCAGACTTTTAGAAGAGAGAAAGAAAACAATCTCATATTTTATTATCTCATATTTTATTTAGTCAGTCTGCACTAGACTAGCAGGATGGAAGAGTCCAATCCTATGACAAACTGATTAATTATTGGCATTTCTTATGCATTGATTATTATTAGATTGGAAACAAACTGATAATCTTTTCTTTCTAGTTCTGGGCTCCTCTTATCCATCTTTTTTGATGCAACAGCTAACATCAAACACCTTCAGGTAGTTCAGTTGCTTTAAAGCAAAGTTTGAGCCTGGGCTTTGGATTTAAAAAAATGACCAATATTTCTTTTTAATCTTTTGCTCATCTACTGACGTGTGTGAGTGATTTCCCCATCCTTCCACAAAAACAACAACAACAAAAACATACACAGATGTTGCAGAATAAAGTGACTAACATATAAAAATCCTCTGAAACCTCTCTGAAGAACAAAAATAAGGTTTTTTTCATATATATTTGTAAAATATATTCAATACAATAGTGCAGATGACCTCATGATAGGAGTAGGACAGAAGTCCTATGTCAGGACTGCTGATAGTCATATATTATTTTGGAGCTACTGTTACCACATCCTAGAATGAAGATTTCCATCTAGTTTAGCTGGCTGCAGGCCCATAATCACTTTGCCTACCTAAATCATCCCCATATGCATGAGAGGGACTGCACAGTGTTGTAGAAGTTTCTTTCCAGTAAGAAACCAAATTTTTCTTCTGTAGTCTTTAGCATTGTGAAGTCTCTTCTGATCTTGTTAGTGGTTGGAGCTAGAATCATGAGGCAGCATCTTTCTTATTGATTTGATTGTGTAAGATGTGAATTGCAGGCACACTTTCAAAAAAATGCTTGTTCAAATGAAAAAAAGTACCTTTTAGGTTTAATAGATTCTATCATTGATTTTTAAGATTGTTTTCATACAGCTATTAGCAGAGCGTCTAAGCTGGGTTGTATATGTTATACTTTAGATATACTTATTCTTTAGAATTGCGTCTTCATTTTAGTTGTTTATCTGGGAATCATATGATTTAATATACTTGTATATATTCTTATGGGCTGTGAGGAATCAGGGGAGTGGATGAAAATTCGAAGTCCATTTTTAAATAACCTAAAAAGGCAAACGAGTTTAATATTTTTGACCTTATTTTTAGTACTTGTTTTGCATGCATTCACTTTTATCCCTGTTCAGTTAATAAATTCTTTAACACATCTTTGAATTGAACTATTAAATTAAGCTAACTTACGAAGAAAAGATGCTATTTATGATGCAATACCCTTCCTTAGGCTTTTTATTTTGTCATCTGTACCTTTATGGAGTTTTTTCTTCCTTTGTTCCTTTGGAATTGCTTAAAAAATTATTACCTCATCTTGTTTTTAAGCTTAAGTAAACCTCATATCTCTACAAGACTCTTACTTTCTGAAAAATATTTTTATTTTTGCTTGCCTGTTTCTTTCTTCAGTGTTTAAATCATTGCTAACACATCATAACATCACATTGGCCCAGTAAGTTGAACTGGAATGTCACCAAGAAGAGATCTCTTAAAAAAATGATCTTTTTTTCTTTAATTATTTATTTTTCGATCTGAGTTGTTGTCCTCCCCTTAGTGGGGGTTTTTGTGTTTTTTAGGAAGTCATACCATAGTGAGAATTAACTAGTAGCTTACAGTTAACTAGTAGCTAACTAGTAGCAGTGGACACATTTTAGCAATGGATAAAATGTGTCTGTGTTATGTTCCTAGACTCAGCCCAATAACAAGATGTCAGAACTGACAGAGACGTTGATTTCAATGCAGTTGTTTTTCTCTAATTAGATCTGGTCACTTCATCATTATATCTGATATAATGCCATTCAGAAAAAGTTAATACACAATGTCTGCAAACATTGGAAAAAACAGCCTATAAACTTGTACAGTATGAGTATTTTCTATTCTAGTGAAATATTTCTATGCTACTCCTATTATTTCCCTTGGTATTTCCTTTGTTCTGCTAGGCCACTATATATATACATATATATATATAAGCATAGATACATATATGGTGAGTTTACAGCCATACACATATCATAACTGAATATGTGTGACTTCTAAAATTACAAACCATTTTGAATACCTACTTTACTCTTTCTTTACTTTAATCAAAATTGCACACTAAAAATCAGTTTTGCAGTTAATCTGGTAAATCTCTTTGGTGAAAGGTCCAGGTTCTTCTTGGTTAGCAAGCTAACTAGCCTTTAGATTTTCAATCCCTGTTTACCGTGGTAGTCTTCAGACTTAGAAGTAGAATTTCAGTGTGTTTCTTCGAAGAAGTACAAAAATAGCAGACTCTTCAGGAAGTAACACAAAAATAACTGTATCAAACAAACAGTGTCATCTCTGTTTTTGAGCCTGGATTCAGACTGTTGGCCTGGCCAATGATCGCTGGAGTTACTTTTTGAAGCCAACAAACAAGCAGACTTTCTTGGCTATTCAATATATTTCTACTCAAACTGATGAAAAATCATCCTTTTTTTTTGAATTATTCTTGTCTCTTTTCCAAAGAAAGTCTGAATTACTTTGTTTTCTGTGCTGGTATTAACCACTCTCTTAAACTTGTGCTTAAGAAGACAGCTACTCATGTAGAATACTAGTTGGACTTTTAAAGAATATCACATAGTGGGATACCTTTTGAAACTTAGCAGGAGTTATGAGTCAGTGCTTAACATCATTTTCATGCTTGTCTGTTGTAAATTGAATGTTGAACACAAATACAAGCTTTTCTTGAGATGAATTAATATATATGGGTACAAACAAACCAAAAAAAAAAGTCATTTTTTTTCACTGTGAAGTTGGTAAAAGCTAGAACATGCTGCCCAGAGATACTGTGCCATTCTTGGAGAAACTCAGCACCTAACTGGACAAGTTTCTACTCCAGATAATCATGATCTGAGTAAAGAGTTTGGACTGGGCAATCTCTAGAGGTTCCTTCCAACCTCAGAAAATATGTGATTTTGTTCCAGATCTTATTTAATAGACTTACATTTCTTGGTAGCTGGATTTTCATTGTTTGTATTACTCCTTTCAAAAGATGATGACTCTAACATAAACTTAGTTTTCTTTCCATAAAGTTCTATTTTAATGCAGAAAAGAGTGTCTTACAGACTAGAAAATCATTTTTTTCTGACATTATTTTATGACAGCCCTTTTTCTTCCCATAGATCATTTTGCAAGAAACAGAAAACCTATTTTTTAACCTGTCCAACTTTTATTTTGCTTTTTAAATTGTTTGCATCTCATTGCTGAAGCCAAGATGTAGCTGGCAAAAGCAGGCCAGGCAGAATACTGTCCAGGCCTTGGATTCAAACTCATAGATGGTTGGTGCAGAGGCACTGTCTTTTTCTAGAAAATCAATCTAAAGTGTGCAAGTCCTGCTGACTGCTTTCTTCAGCAAGACAAAGAGATCCTTTGACATTTCCAAACATTGATTTATAACTTTTTTTTTTGCATTCTGAAAAGTTTAGGAAAAATAATAATTAACTTCAAAGCACTCAGGTTTGCCGTTTCATAAAACCAAAGATGCTGCTGGTGCTTTCTTCAAAACCAGTATGCCAGTCTTGAGAAGGTGGAGCAAAAAAGATAAGTGTTTCTGAACCTTTTAAAAACCCTTTTTTCTAAAGCTACAAAGAATCTTGTCCGGTGGTTTTTAAGATACAGTAAGTGATTTGGGCTTATTCTATTCATTGCCATAAAAGAAAATAGTGTAACATTAGGTATTTGCTACATAATAAAATTAATAATTAATGCCGTTTCAAGTTGGGGTTTGTTGGTCTAATTAGGTAGGTCTAGAGACCTCTGATATAACTATACTGTGTTTCTCTATATAGTTTTCCCTCCACGGAAGGAAGGTTTCATAGTAGAACAGAAGATTTTTTATCTTGTGCTGTACATATATTTGATGTACATATTTTGATGTACATATGTTGATGTACATATATTTAATAGATATGTTACTTCCCAAGCAGTCTTGCTTGTGTGCCTTCTCTGTGTTTCTGAGATTTCCTCTATTTAAAAAGTTTGTGAGCCACTCAATTTTATTTGTGTGTATATACATATATATATAATACATATAAAATATATATATAATACGTATATTAGAGACTTTATATATACATTTTTATATATACACGTCTCTCTTTAAAAAGTGAAGATTTTACTTTCAAATATGTATCATGGTTTGGTCAAAAATGATGATTTTGGGGTAAGAAGTTGCTTTTCCAATGTAGCTTGTTTGGGACTGAAATTTACTTCAATCCCGTGGGGTGAGATTGGGCTGGCACAGATATAAACACCATGCATGGCTGTAATTGAATTCCCTGTCCTCAAATACCGGGAAGGTTTTAAATTTATCAGGTAATCCCTTTTTTTAAGGAATAACATTATCTTAATTTTCTTTCCTTCTCTTAGTTACCAAGCAATACAGACAGTCCATCCTTACATATTTATATATTTATGTGATGCATTGATGCATACAATTATTTCATCTTTTTCCTTCTGTGTCAGTCAGCAAGCCAATAATTAAAGGTATTTTTCCTCTCTCTAGGATAATAAAAA
Organism: Crypturellus soui; assembly: GCA_032275445.1. Taxonomy (NCBI): domain Eukaryota; kingdom Metazoa; phylum Chordata; class Aves; order Tinamiformes; family Tinamidae; genus Crypturellus; species Crypturellus soui. The sequence goes on from JAUBNY010000214.1 coordinate 540,038, forward strand.
ATTATATTTGTCCATGATGCAGATTTTCTTTTGTCATCTCTGTGATCCTTGACATTTGTTTGTAAGACATTTAAGTAATGTCCCACCCTTAATGCTTCCTTTCCTGCTGCTAAAGGAAGAGGAAGGAGTTGACAGTTTACACACAAGGCCTCCTTGGTCTCTAGAGAAGTTATATCCTGCTTGCACTAACTTTTCTTGCAAGTGTGGACTCCTGATTATATTAAGATACTCCTCATTGTTACTACACCAAAGGAACACTTATGTCTTTAAATACATAATAGGTGTGTAAGGTTATAGTTGTTAAAAGGCATGTAATTACAAGCCAGCTTCTCAGTGGGATTTGTTTTGATTTTTGGAAAAGAGTTATAAATCAAGGAAGACTGTAATTTCATTTTGGCATTTTTTTAAACTTGGATATAGCATGCCATTTCTATTCTGTACTATTGCCTTATAGTACTGGAACATATTTAACTTTAAAACAAACCTCTAGAAACAGACAACATTAGTTTTAAATTTTCTGAATTTATAATATTGTTTGAAGTCTTGACTGTAACCACTAGGCTCTATTTGTTCAATTTCTCAGGACTGTTACATCTTCTGGTTTTAGAAATTTAGTCCAACAGATTTTTGCTGAATCACATGAATCCAAAACAGTGATATAGTGCTACATAAAGGTCATGTTTATAAAGCTCATGTTTGAGTTTACTTTTAGGACTTTAACAGACCAATTAGTGCATGGTATTTTCAAAGAGGTGGTATGTGTAAAGAATTGGCTTGATTTGACTCATTTCTGGATGTCTTCTGCTGCCAGGTGTTGATGGAATATCTAGTCTTTTCTTGACATGTCCATCCCCATAGAGGTAGTTTATATAAATTTCTCAATGTCGATTTTCAGTCAGTCTTGCTACGAGGAAAGTGCCACATGCTGAAATAGATGGTTCTGTCCTCACAAATTCTTCTTTCTTTTAACGTGTGGAGCATGTTCTCAGGCCTCAGTAGCCTTCCTGTCCAGCAGGGCCTCAGCTGTTGTCTTCCTAGTCCTCTTTGTCCACCGATATGCTGCTTGGCTACCACATAAATTTTAAGTCATACAATCTGGAAAATGTTCAATTTCTTAAGGATTAGGTTGCTTACAAGGGAGAGAAAGAGCTACTCTCACATAAACTTGGTTTACTAGACTCAAAGAGGGGAGGCAAAAAGAGTGCCTGCCTGCAGCAGAAGAGATGGGTCTTCTGGAGAAGACTTTGTAGTCAAAAATGCCGAGATCATCTAGTTACCTTTCTTATCTTGGGATGGTCTTGGTCCCATGTGCAGACTTTGCAACAGTGTATTCAAATAATGTTTTACTAACAATGTTATATTTGAATGGTTAATGGCTTTTAAATGAAGAAATGCTAGGTAGGTGGGTAACTAACAAGCATAACAATCTGGGAGTTTATGTGAGTTTAAATTTTGGTTTTCCCTTAGATACAACCACGAAAGGTATTTACAGTATGTAGTCTTCCATTTATTTGCAGTTTACATTGGTTTTAAAATAATACACTGGTACCAGAAACTTTGGATTTAATGACTCTGTTATGTAAAAAGTTCAAAGCTGCTAGATGCATGGCAGATGATTAATGGCAGGCTTTCTGAAGAGTATAAGAAACATGCTCAATGAGATAGATACTATCATGCACAAAACTAGCTGATAAAGCTTGAGTCTGTGATATTTTGAGTGTGGCAAACATAAGAAGAGGCAGTTCATTTTGGGAAAAAAATCATTTATACTTTTAGGCTAATTTTGCATTAATTTTTTGTAGAGAGATGCCTGTTTTTCCCTGCAGTTAACAAATCCTGAAGTTTAAGAGTTCACTAACATTTAATTTGTGCAGAGAAAGAGAAATGAAAGGCTCCGCACACATGCGCACTTCTGGGCGTGATTTATTGATTCTTTCCATCCACACTGCAGAGTCTGAAGACGTTCTGGTCTGCAAGGCTGCAGCGTAGGTAGGGTCATTGCAAACAAAATCTGGTTAAAGCTGACTAGTAGTTCTGGCCTCAGTCCAGCTTGTCTTTATACTCAGTGGAAGAATTCTCTTCAGTAATTTAAACTTGTTTTATTGTTCAAAACACTATTAGGTATGTTCAGAATCGTTGTAGCCAAAGGCTGCTAGTTTTGGCTTGGTATAACAGCTGTATTTTTTGAATGGATAAACAGATTGAACAGGAAGATTTTATTTATTTTGCCTCTTGAGTAGTTCACATTTGCATCAATATTACAGTGTTTGTCTGGAATGAGAAGCAAGGGAATTTAATCAAAACACATTGAATGACACATTTCTGTTGTTTTAAACATGGTATAGACAGTTTGAGGTGATTTCTCTTTAAAAAATAAAGTCCTGTAATTAAATCTTTAGACTCAACAGGCTCTGTGTCATGTTGGCTTATTGCCATGTCTTAATTTCCTTGGAAGACTAAAAGCCAAGTGTCTCAGTTACTGGTGAAATGTTAAGATCACAGCATGAGACATACTCTAAAATGTCTTAATGTGATTATGAAATGGCCCTATTTTATATTATAAGTACAATAAAATACTGCATGTATTGTAACGCCATGAAAATGATGGGTAAAATTAAAAGGAACTAAGTTAAACTCTTAATTATTTTGTTTCCTAGATTTTAGGTGTTTGAAATTAAAGCCGCCTAAATGCCATGTAAAACAATTCTTACTCAGCTTTTAAATAAGGAAGAAGTCATATAATACAAACATTAGAGGAAGATATGGCAAGCAGTTGCTTCTCTTTATTATTTTTCTCTTTTCCGTTATGAGGGCTATGTGCTTTTTTGTGTATGATCCAAACTTTGTACCAGTAGGTGGAATTCTCTTCTGCACCTTTTTCCCAGTTAAGAGTTAAACTCAAAAGTTCTATTTTTTTTTTTTTTAGTGTCATATTAAATCTCAGAAATTAGACAAAATCAGAAGAGATAAAAGATAGTAGTGGGTTGGGGAATGATGAGGGACTTAAACAAAGAAATCAAGGAAATAGGCAATTTATCAAAAAAAAGGAAAAGAAGTGAGTACAGAAACAATAGGCAAAGAGAAAGAGTATATTTTGCAGATGCTGCTCTGAAAACCTTGGATTTAAAAAAGGAAGAATGATGTTCTAAATCAGCCCCAGCAATATGCCATTCTGTATGATCTGAAATGCCTTAGAGTATTTGGGGCTTCATCTTGGAAACATATGCATAACTTTCATGAGTGGTGATACTGAAGTAGTCCAAAAAAAAAATACTTCTCTGAATAGTAGTTATCTATAAACATATTTCTGATCAAGCTACTGTTTATTGAAAGACCACCTCTTCTTTCCAGGAAAGATTTGGGGAGTGAGTCGGTGAAGATTTTAAACAGCTGCCAAACTTTTCTCTTGTGTATTTTACTGACTTGTAACGTTTTTGCCTAGTTTTTGCAAAACCAACTTAAAATTGTTTGAGAGTGACTTGATTTGAAACAAGAAAGAATGAAATAACAACAATACAAAATATGTTATACATATTAATGTGTGGATTACAGAAGAACAATGATTTTGAGTTACTTCTTAATATCATTTCTTTAACATAGATCTGTATTTATGTATTTATACAATGCTCAGTGAGACAGTTATTGCATTTTTAAAGCTGAAAATGGTTGAGTGTTAATAATATGTCAGAACTAACTTCATTCCTCAGAGTTGGTCATTGAAATGCCATAAATTTGACTTTTGATATTTAATTTATTTTTCAGTTTTTATCTATTTCCCAAATTGGGAGATTCTTCAGTCGTAAGGAATATCCAAAAACTACAAAACAATCAAAACCAAGGTTTCAAGTTCTACCAAACAGAAGTAAATTCAAAATAACAAATAAAAAGAGTAACTTGTAAGTAAATGCATGGCAAAAAAAAACTGCTTACAAAGGAGTTGTTTTATAGCTTGGAATAGTCTCCCAGAGGAAGTGATGAAAGCATGATCGCCTTTGAGTCATTTAAAAGCAGAATGGACAAAGCACTCAGGAATACATTATAACCCAGCGCAGTCATGTTGCATTGGAGTGGCTGACCCGCTATACCTTTACCATCCAGAAACACTATGTAGTTTTAATCATACAGTAGGCTCTGGTTTTGGTTACCTATGTAGTGTCATTCTTTATATTAATGTGCTTCTCCTTTATTCAGGAAGTGTCTAATGGCATTTGGGGGAGGGGAAACTCATTAGCTTCCTTCCTGAGTAATGTAATTTTTATTTCCTGTTGTAACAGAGGCCTCAGCCAAAACCAACAGTGTCTAAGGGGGGTGGGGAGGGGGAAAGGGTGCCTGTGCAAAACATTTGCTTGCCTGAAGTAAGAGATTGGTTACAAGAAAATTTTGAGACAAACAAGCAGTTAAAAAAATCCTTTGTAGTATGGTGCTTGCAGGGGATTTTGAACTCGACATCCTACATGGTAATTCTGTTTTATTCTTCTTTAATTTTGAGGATCAAGGCAATCTCTACCTTATATGGATTGTTTGTTGTTACTATGATTTCCATCCATCCTAGGATTCTTTAGCGTATGCCATTCTCCTGGATTGGCCCCAGAAGCCAACCAGTCAGCCCAGATAAACCCTTTTCCAGTCTTTGGGGTCAGTTCTTTCGCTTAATGCTTAGGTTTGAGCAGCTTCCAGTGAAACCAGCAGAGAATTCTGCAGCCAAAGAAAGGCATCCTGAGCTTCAGACACAGAATATGCTCAGTGTCTTCCTGCTGGCATACATGTTTTTCTTAGTGTGCTGGCTGAGTCACAAGTTAAATCTGAAAATGTGAAACAGCCCACCCTTGTGTCTGGTAATTTTCTGTTGGCAGTATGTCCTGACAGAATCACCTTCTAGTTTTTACTTTAAAACTCTTTTTTCCTGAAAACAACCCATATACTTAGTAGTAGATTGCTTAACAAAGATTACAGTAAATGGTCACCAGTATTGTTGAGGATGAGAGGATAGAAAGCTTTTTTATAATGATTATACTGAATTAAATAATAAAAAAGGATTAAAAAATAGTTGGAAGTCTATGTAAGTAGATTTTAAAAATTGTGACAAAGAAACCTCAAATGGTCTGAGAAGTTTAGCATTTTGTCCAAGCTTCATATTCCTATCTAAAAACAGCTTTTCGACATTTACGGAGTTGCTATCATATTTTGATCAACTTTTTTACTCTGGAAATTTCACATTAATTCACTCAATCTGGCTATAAATATACATTCATTGCTTTGAAATACCTGTGCTAACGGAATACAGTGTCAATCTTGCTAGCTTGCGGGATTTTGGCATTAGCGTATTATGTGCATCAAACACTTGCAAGATCCCCTATTTATTGAGGTATGAAGCTATCCAAACATTAAAGTGCAAGTGTTCCTGCACTTAGTGTGCTGTGCTTGCTGGACTAACACCAAGCTAAGTCCACTAAGAGAAATAAAATAAGCTTCTGGATATCCCTGTGCTATATACAATGCTTGCATCTTTTCTCTTGAATTTTCGAGCTGGAAAGTTAGCTATTTACATTAGGCTGCAACTGAAATATACCTCAGGAGGATTGGTATATTCCTAACAGTTTAGATGTCATTATTTAGTTTGTCCTCAAATGGCTTATATCAAGGATATTAATAATTTCCTAAATTGTTTGTTTTGTTTGTTCAGGACACCCGCTCTGACAATTTTTGTTGCTTCCATCGGTAGTCGTAATATTGCACTCATTCACACCTCAGTACTGGTATGAGAGGGCTAAAAGCACAATTGGCGTAAGAAAAACCTTGTAGTAAATGGTATTTGTTGCTTACAAGCTGTGAAATAGTTTCCTGTCTTCTGTGCTATATTGTCAGCTTTTGAGAATGAAAAGTTTGTTCTTCTTGTTGTGGTTGTTTTTTTTTTTAAGAAATAGTAAACTGAGTGGTTAGAAAATGTGGATATAATCTGCATATAATCTTGATTAACCAAATATTAATGAGAACAGTAAACACAGGAATTAACATATAGCTTATGGATACCGGGGATTAGGACTTTGTTTTACATAACAGATCCTGAAAAGTCATTAGACTCTGTATACCCAACTGTTTACAATTTGAGTTCCCCAAGAGATTTCATGAAACGAACATACATTGATGCATTGTATTAGCAGGGAAATTTATTCACAAAGAAAATTAAACGCAGCAGCTCTTCAGTTTGCTTGAACTAAGGGGAAGGAAGAATTTCAGGCATGCAGGTTAGCAAGGTTAAGTTTTCCTGTAGTAAGGAAATAATTTGTAAATGGAACTGACATAACAGTCCCAGAAATTTAGGTCTTTTCCTTTCATCTGTTACTTCATAAAGATCAGGCTACTTGGGTAAATTAAACAGTTAAATGATGTACTACATCTGGGGAACTTGATTATCTGCTGTTACCTGACACTTCGCAGTTTTGTCAACTTTTCCTTTGTACTAAACATGATATCACTCCCTTGGGAACTGTGTGGTGTCTATGGAGACCCTTTACCCACAGAAACTTGGTAATTTTTGAGAAAACAGCTGAACTCCCTAGAGAACAAAAAGCCTAGAGCTGTTTCTGGAGATTTGCAAACTTGGAAAAAGAAGCAAAGAAGGAGTGATAGGGTAGATTAGCTTTAAAGTTTTGTATCTTGGCTGTCACTCAGAGGAAATCCCAATAAATGTTGCATTTCCCTCATTCCTTTAACAAAATATCACTTGGATGTAAACCTGATATCTGGCAGCTCAGCTGCTGTCTTTTACAAGTGGGTGCTATTTTGTCAAACTTCCCCAGGTTAAGATTTAAAGAAGAATGTCAGCTCTCCAATACTGTGCTGATGTGAATCTTATCAGCAGACAGTGACAGCTGTATAATTTCCCATCAAAAGTCTGTATCACCACTGCCAGCTCCCACAACATAATACAAGCTATTTGCCTGATGGTAGGGGGCACAGCCAGAGACCTGGGTTGTTTTAGCAAATCATAACTTGTATTATACCCCTGTAGCACAGCACTTTGGGGCCAGCCGGCCCCAAATTAACCAGTCTTGCTGGGAAATTTTAGGTTTTCTCTATCAGGATGAACAGAAATGGTATCACAGAATAGTAAGGAGTACTGAAGGGAAAATGCCTCCAGCTGTTAGAATCTAGGTAGTTTAGGATGAGTATAGGACTTTTTATAGGGCTTGTGGTGCTTCTGTTTTGCTCTCAGAAGAGATATGGGTTGGTCATGTTGCTCTCAGCTGAGAAAATAGCCTGGGTACCTTATTTTCAAACAGGCATCCCATTACAGAGATTATCTGCATGACTACCTGTACACTATATAGTTCTTAGTCTGCTATAGTTAAACCTGAGTTTAAACTAACTTAAAAGCTTTATGGGGTGGTAACTTTTCTTGCTCTCTGCCTCTTTAGATAATTTTCTTCCCTGAACAGATCTGAACTAGAGCTGTACCTTGCCCTCATACAAGCTTCTCGGTGTCACGTGAGAGGAAACCAGCTTTTTATACATAGTGAGATCTGGATTGTTCTATCTATCACTTGTATTTACCAGTAGCCTTTCAGATTATCTTGTCTACAAGTACCTCAAGGGAGGCAGTGAGGAGGATGGGGCTGGCCTCTTTTCACTGGTGGCCACTGACAGAACTAGAGG
>JAUBNY010000214.1:557470-574836 GCA_032275445.1 Crypturellus soui
TTTAATAACTTCCAGTGAATAGTAACAATTTATTTTTAAGAAAGTCTTTTCTTTATAGCCATTCTTTAGAGAAATCCTTCACTGGGAATATAAATAATCCAAGGGAAGATGGGCTAAGAGACAGAATTGAATGTTGTCTTTGGGCAAGATGTTGAAGTACTTTCATTCATTCACAGCAAAGGTTTCTTTTGAAAAGCTTTCTGTTATACTTAACAGTATATTTCTAAACTAATATGTAGTTTTTAGCTCTGTAATAGAATTTCTCTATCTATCTCAGCTAAGTAGAATGAAAGCCCCAGATTGGACAATGGGTTACAGTGAAACAGACTGTAATCCCACTGCAGATAGATACATGAAACTCTGCTTATTCTGAGGTTGGTTTGGGATTAGGATTACTACATGTGCCGAGAAGATTTATCTTTTAGGCAAATGGACTTTCAGACAACTCTGCTACCTCCGAGTAAACGGTCCTTTTTTATTTTTTTTCCAGAAGAATAAATGTGATGACAGACCAGTAACTTCGCCATTAATAAAATTACACCCATAGTTAATTAAATACTGTATATAATAATGTATAGGATAGAGTGAATATAAATGTAATTTCAAAATCCGAGTCAAACTGTAAAGATTTGCAATTAAAAAAAAAAAAAAAAAAAAAAAGAGCTACAAGGTGAGAATTATGAACCTTTACAGTTACACATTGCAGACTGTTACTGCCATGTCAATGCCTATCTACTACAGAATAGAAATTAAAAGTTTTAGATATATCTATGTGAGTGAGCCTGTACCAAAGATTTAATTAGGCTTTGTGAGCCAAATTTTTCAAATGACTCACTTGTATGTGACTGATGAATCTACCTTTTGGGGCAAGATCTTCAACTGATGGTAAATGGATTGTGCCTCCTCATTCCAAATCCAGGTGTGTTTCTTGTGTATACCAGTTAAAGTCCGAAAACTCTACAGAGGAATAGTAATTTATTGCCAATTAAAAAAATGTTCAGAAAGATGAGAAGTTCTTTTTCTTAAAGAAAATGGGAAGGTTTATAGTGGTGAATTAATGTACTTTTTATTAGTCCTTCTCTGGTTTTTGGTAGGTAGAAAATAATGAAACACTGTTACTGTACCTTGCTAATAAGCTGGAAAGACTTGATACATTTCAGCTTGAAGTGTTGGCAGAAGGAAATCTGCTGATCTTGTTACAATATTGGCTATTGGCAGTTTGAAGCTGTTAATGCACAGAAAATAAGCACAGGGCAAGTGGGATTGGAAATAATAATTATTGATCATTTCCAAGAAAACAAAACAAAACAAAACAAAAAAAACCCACCAATATTTAAATAACTTAGTCATTAACTTGAAAGAAATGGCACTGCAAATTTATCCTACATTATTCAGAGAGGAAAGAAAAAAAAGAAAGAACATTTTTTTTGAAATTTCTCCTAAAGAAGACAATTTATTTGTGTCAGAGATATTCTCTATAATGTACTTAATGTGTACTTTTATACATACATAATATATGCTTTTTGCATCCCTATCTGTTCGGTCTTTTTTTTTATTCACATAAAGCTGGGGAATTCATGATATTCTGTGAACTAGAAGGTAGTTTACAAGACAATCAGTAATAAGTAGGTAAGAAAACAAGTAGAGTTGTGGTGTATTTTATGTATCCATCCTTTCATAACAACAATCAGTGCTTAATTCAAAAAATGTTGGAAAAAACAGGACTATGAGAAAGTACTGATAACAGACAGTTGGCTTCAGGATTATATTTTGCACTTACTGCTCTCTTGCTGCATCAGAGACTGGTCACAACTAGCCATGATGGCCCCTTTTAGTCTTCTGTTCCTATGTGTATTTTCTCTTCTCATAATTGGTGTCTCTAGATGTGATGAATTAAGCACTACAAATTTGGAAAGATATCCGACTTTTGCATGAACTTAATTGTGCAGTCATCTCAGTGGTATTGAGTGACTAATAGAGTCCTATTTATACTTGGTATCCATATGAGTTATTAAGCATGGGGTTCAGGGAGCTATCTATCTACCAGAAATCAAATATTTTCTGCTTTTTCTCTTAACAGTAGGCTGCTGTCATCAGTGTTTCAAATGAGTACCAAGAGCAGTTGTCTTTCCCCTGTGCTCTCTTTGCACCACTCCTTATGAGTCTCTGCTTCTGTCAAGGTAGTTGAGGAAAGCAAGATGAGATGAAGCCATGTGCACTGGTGAGGCTACTGTTTCCTCTGATGACGAGAGGTTGCCCTCTCAGTACTTTGCCCACCATCTATCTGTAGACACCTATCATCCCTGAGATTTTTTTGGCAAGGATCATTTCATGGTTTTCTTTGTTTGTTCTTTGCCTACAAATCAGAGGTTAGAGAGGTCCTAGTCTAGCATATCCCTGGGCATCCCTGCTTACCCGCTGGCTTAATGAACGGTGATAGCAGCACATAAAACCAACGGTGGGTTGGGTGGTGAAATGAAGTTACAACACAGACTTAGAAGGACTTCTTCATGTCCTTTGTATGGTTTGTGCAAATTATATGTATATGTGTATTAATGTCACACGTACATAAACCAAGTGTGGCATGTTGAAACATTGCTTCTGCTATTTCCTCTGAATCAACTGTATTAATATGCTTTGAGATAATAAATTCTCAGAATCTAATATCTTAAAAATATTAATGAGATTTTTTTTAGTCTGTTCACTGTGCGTTTTAGTTGTACATGTTAATATGACAAAGTTGTATTAATATTTCTATATCATAATTTGTTTAATGACATCTAAATTCATTTCGATTATGAACCTTAGTGTTTTTTAAAGAATAATTAGTTTATTTATTACAATGTCAAAATTATCCTTAATGGTAAGCTAAGTACCGGTTATAGCTACATTTCAGTGTTTGAGCTTGAGAACTGTGTCTTAGTTACATTAATGTTTAGGTGAAATGTAAAGTGATACTACATATATAATTGAGCTGGCTCTCTGGATTTATCTACAGTAGATTTGTTATGAAAATATCTTTTTTGATGGAAAAAAAACCTGAATTTCAGAGAAACTGGTTGAAGTGTTATTATTTCTGAAAATCTTGCCAAAATTCTCATGACCTAACTTCACTCTGAAGCAGGATTTAGAAAGAGGACAGAAAGCTAAAGTATGTCAGGCATTACTTAACAGTAGATTGAAGTACATCAACAGCTTTGTCTGATTCTCATTCAAAATTAGATGTGAAATTTTGGAAAAATCCAAGAAAAGCTTTCAAATTTTTCATTAAGGTAAAAAGAGTCTCAGAAAAGGAATATATGTAGTAGGAGTGCTTCCTTCATAGAATATTTTCATTAGATGCAGCTGAGATCTTGGAGTTCTGAGATCTATAAGAAACACAGGTTCTTGGGCGTTTTTATTGGTTTGGTTTTCCTTAACCTTAACCACATAAAATTGATACATACATTTATTAAAAAAGATTGTAGGCTTTTATATTTTTTTGATTAATTCATTCAGCATGTTGAACCTTCCTGAAAGCATTTAAGAATTTTTTCTTCCAGAATGCCTTCTAAACCACCTTTGTGCTACAAAATGTTACCAGCATGTAAAATTTTACATACTTCTACTGATACTGGTAATTCACTTTAATATGTTCACCTTGCAGTGCCTTGACTAATGCCATGTGTTCATGGTGCATCATATTCTCAGTGCATCAATTTGTATAGCAAAAATACGATTTTACCCTAGAATTAGGGGGATAAGTACCATCCGAAAGAGGCTTCACCAGCTAGAAAACTGCAGATGGGAATATCAACAGGCTATTGTTTCCAGAAATATAAAAAAAAGAAACTTGATTCTAGGTGATAGCAAAACATTCTCAGTCATACTTCACTTCTGGATGCTCTGTGATATGAGATAATGTGCAGGATGTTGTATCCCATGTGCAAATAGCTAGAAGAAACATATTTAAAAGAAAAGGAAAATGTCTTTTTAGTTGTTTCAGGTGCTTTGTACAGAAATAATCCATTTTCTTTTGTGAGGAGTGAATAAAACTACCTCATTTGACAACACTGACAATCATCTACGCTACACCGCCAAGCCAGAGTTGTTGATGCAGCTGCTTCCTCCCCCTGACACTGTTGCCACTTTCTCACTGGTTCCCCTTGATCTTCAATGCCAGTTTTATCATTGCTAAGGCTTTGACAGTGGTTCGAACTCGCCCGCGTTGGGCACTGTGCTGCTGCTCTAGTTGCAGTGCAGTCTGGAGGCACTCGCTTCTCCCTGCCTGCAGAGCAGCATGGACTAATGTGCTCACGCTTGGCCACAACAGCTCGGAGGACAAGGCCTCTGCCTCTGATCAAGGCAGTAGCAGGTCTTGCTTGATGCACCTGAGGAAGAAGAGGCTACCACCCACCAGCAGGAATGTGCCCTGTCCAGCAAAGGAGCAGGATTAGGGCTGATGGGCAGGAGGTCCGATGATGTGGGAACTGAGTGGGTGAGACTGGCCATAGGTCTGCCTTGTGTGTGAGATCTACCATCTGTCACCCATTTCAAACAGACCTGTAAAAAAACTGCATAATACGTTTTTGTAGAACAAAATAGGGACATGTGTCCCTCTTTTCTCTGGGTAAAAAAGGAAGTCTTGCTCTAAACAAAATACCTAAGATTAAATGCCCATAATAGTGAAAGGCCAAAGTAGGATTTTTATGGATGAGCTCAAGTCCTCTCTTTGTAAAATATTTTGGTTGCCTACAGAACTCTGTCACAAAGCATTTATTTTGATAGCTTCAGAAAAGGGCCTGCACATTGTAAGGTGCTCTGTGGGTTTTTATGTGTGGTTCCAATAGTTGCAGATACTAAATGAATGGAATAACTAGTCTATTTGCATTTATATTTGTTATTTATTTATAATTTCTTTATTGATAAAAAATACAATGTGAACTTTGACTGTCAGTAGCTACTCGGGAGACTAGTTTAGATTTTTTGCTATAATCGTCTGTTTTTGCATTGTCTAGGGTTGCTTGGGTAAATTAATAAAAGTTCCTGGTAGTTTTCGTTCAAGTAGACCATTTTAATTAACAATTGTAAATAGATGCCTTTAGATACAAAGTCAAATGAAGTTTTCCATTTTTAAGGAGGTGAAATCTTGTCTGAAGCAATTAAACAATTTAAATTTTCCTATTTCATCTTTTTATGAAAAGCAAGGGAAGCAAATTGCAAATATTTAAAATGTCAAACTAATGGAAATTTGAATGATGAACAACTTGCAATGCATGCGAAAAGAAGCTATGGTTTGCAGTGGGACTGTGAAAGGAGAACTGAATAATTCATCAGAATAGACTAAATAAGAATATTTCAGTGCAGCTGTTGCAGGTTTGTTTATTGATCTACCTAGCATTAGTTTTAAAAATGTTCATCATACAGCATAGAAAAGACAGAATAGAAAACATAGTCTCCCTAAAATGCTGAAGATGCTTTATTTCTCTTCCTGAGGCTTCAGTGCCCATTGGGGAAAAAATCCCAAGACTACAAGCATGAAAGCAGAAACAAATATGGTACGTTACATAATGCAAGACAGAAATTATAGTTCCACCAGAATCTAAATGATGGAAGAACCGCAACTGCAAAATTCTTGTGATTCCCAAAGCCGTGCTTAACTCCCAGTCTTTAGCAAGGGATGGCACAACTGGCTTGCAATTGGGGCAGTTCAAAACTTGCACCATTCCATATATCAGCAGATCTGGAGACGTGTCTTTAGACACGTCTTCACCTCTGGAGACCAAGCGCCTCCTGCCTAGCTCCTGCTGTTGCAGCAAGCAGCCATTTTAGCCGGCCATAAGAGTCACGTGCAATTCCCTCAGGTTCACTGGAGAGCGAAGCTTTGCTAAGTTAGATTTAAAAAAAAATAAAAGGAACACTGTAATCAAAATATATTTTTAAAATATTGAGGCTTTTATACCAAAGTGTTGTGTGTAGGTATCTTTTAAAATGAAGCCTTGATAGAAGGTGGCTGCCAGAAATCTTACAAATGTAATTACATCCTTCCCCCTCCCTGCCACTTCAGAATAATGATGATCTCCTCTCCCACTTTCCTTTACCTTTAGGTACATAACCTATTTTTTTAAAATATTTTTTTCACTTTGTTCAGTTCTATCCCTTTTGAAGTGATTCGTGAAGTGTGGCAAACAAGAGTGAGCTCTGCCAGGGCAGATCCCCATATCCCTGTGGGAACATTGCATTGCAAGGAGTTGCTCTCGCCTTCCCTTACAAATGTTGTTTCATAACCTGCAGCGTCTGGCAGAGGCCCCAGTTGAGAGGGACATCTGAGAGCCCTTTCCCATTGGGCATTAAGGCACTCTGACATGCATTAATGCCTCATATAATCTAGTTTCAATAATGCCAGCAAGAATCTGGTACTTGGGTAGGAGGCTTCTGAAAACTGGTCGTGTATCAAAGGAGATGCTGCTTAGTTCTTTTCTGTGTAGTCTTTCCATTTACAGCATTTGATGTATCTGACTTAGAGACATCTATTTGTCAGCGATTTGTTTTAGTGTCTTCAAATGCTTTTATTCTGTAACATCAACTGTGTTGGACATGCTACATTGCTTCACACAGGACCACAAGGTTGTGTGAACACAGCTGAAATGGCAGAGGCATTAGGATGCCAGAAGGCATTAGGATGTGAAGAGGGGCAATGGTGTGATCAGGTTCATCATTATTAGTGCCTCTTTAATGGAATGCCCCCTCTTAGCCTCGCACTGCACTGCAAAGTAGTCTGGACATTTTAAGGTGCCTTTACTTTTAACACCATTGAGTTTCACCATCAGTGATGTTACTACTGTCATTCTTTATCTAGAAAAACCTTTATATCTGGAAGGATCCAACATACTTCACTCAAACTGTTTCTGCACCTTTTCGTGATTGACTTGATTTCGTGATATGATCTGGTGCTCAGTTTTACCAAGTCCATTTTTTTTGCCTAAAAAGCCTCTAGACTGGCTTATCCACTGTCCTTTGGAAATGCAACCATCCTCAAAGTAATTAGTAGATAAACATAGAAACCATACAAGAGAGAAGGTTACAAAATTATATTGTACTTCAGAAGTTATTTATGTGCATTCACACCACTTATTTTTCTTGCTGTTTTGGAGTCCAAGACAGAGCCACAGATCTAGAAGAAGGACCAGAGAGGCTTCATCTCGCAGTGTGCTTTCCCATGAGTCAAGCTCAACAATAATCCAGCCCCAAGAACCTCAGGCAGTGTCCAAGAAGTAGCCAAGAAATAGCAGATAACCATCTTTATTTGCTATGACTTTACAGAATAGCTTCATTCATTTATGGTAGTTCCTGACAAAAAGGTTTTTGATTCAAATGTGGTTGCAACCTCCAATTAATGTGACTGACTTGGTCAACTACAACTGTATAATATTTTAACACTGATCCTAAAAAGAAAAATCTTTGAATAAATAATGATTTCTGTTTTCTAGTGAATCAAATGTTCAAAATCCATTCTGAAAACAATACTTTTTACAATTTCATTCTTTTACAGTACCTGCTGGACTTTTGTTTGAAAAGAGCGTTCAATGTAGGTGCTAAATATGTTACTGGTAGTTGTTAAAAAAAATAATTCTGAAGCATGGTGTAAGCCATTGAAAAATCTGTTGTAATTAACTGAATATTTCCTTTTTTTTAGTTTAAAAAAAGTCATCTCATCTTTGTGCCAGTTTTCGAATTTTTACAGCATTATTCTTTAATTTCTTAGACAGTGTTAGACAGACACCTGGGAATATAATTTACAGATCGGCATCTTTTGGATAGCAAATGTGAAAGTACAATGAAGTGATCAGTTAATGAACAAAAGTCATTCATATTCTGTAGGGCAGATATTGGCAGATCATTAGTGAACTGCAAGTGTCTCTCTTTGCACTGTGCGTGCATGAATATTTTCACATATACTGTAAGTCTTTATAGGTCATTCAGCCTTATGCCCTAACAGAAATATATTGCAGGAAGGAAGGAAATTAAAAGTAATTGAGGTTCCAATACATGGCAACAATAACAGTTTGGCTTCCCTTTTTGTGACGATCTCCTGCTTATAAATTGCCAGAAGCAATATTCTTTATTTGCTTATTTCAACTGAAGGGTTTGCAAAGGTAACTAATTTCATCCTCTGATTCACTTCTTAGAATCCCTTTTTCTTTTCCTTTCCAAAAATGTAACCTGAATTCTTCTAATTTGTCATGGTGGTTATTTTGGGTTTGGTAGAATCATGAACATTACCTGCAGAATCGTGAGCATTCCTTTGTGTGCTGCTTGTTACAGAATCTTGTTTTGAAGCTCGGTATATTCCTGAAAGAATATTACAGGCTGCTGAAATAATCTTTAAAGTGCTTGGAAATTGCTAGCAAAATGCATAAATTAGTTTCCTTATCCTACATACATATCGGTGTGCATGAGTTGGGATGTTTGTACTCACATAATAAGACCAAAAGTGTGCAAGTTACATACTCATTTGTGTTCATTTAGACATACATTTTCAGATACATTTTTTATTTAGTCAACATCTATCTGAGCAATACATATCTGCATATCCATGCAATCTCTAGCATCCTTCCCTTCAATGTATACTTAAGATCTTTAACAAATCGTTACACTTGTATAAAATAAGACTAAACATTATACAATTTTCATTTACCTTTAGATGAAAGAATGAATTGCTTTCTGCGTTTTAGTCACAGCAGGTTTTTTTGGTCTTTTCTTTTTTTTTTGGCGGGGGGTTTTGTGCCTACCATGCAATGACAAAGGTTTATTTTCCCTTTGTTCTTTTCAGAGTGCTGCAGCAGCTCCCAGTCCAGTGCTAGGAAACATTCCCCCAGGAGATGGCATGCCAGTAGGTCCTGTACCACCGGGTTTTTTTCAGGTATTCAGAAAAATTATGATTACAGGAATTCTAGGGTAGAAAATCCTCCGTATTACTGTTTAAAAGTCTGTAGAAAAGGTCCTGTTCTAAACTATATGTCACTATATGGTGCAATACTTGAATTTTTTTTTTAATGAAAGTAAATAGGTGGAAAGGAAGGGATCTCTCTGACTAGCAAATATTCCATTTGTAAAATAAAATGGCATAACTCATTTCAAAATTTCAGGGATATGAAATGATGGCAGTTTACAGTGTGAGCTTGAAAATGCTTGAATGTAATTTTATAATAATTTCTTACAATAAAATGTTAGAATTGCATTGCCACTTTAAAGTAAGAATGTTGTCAGCCATGTTTAGCTCTGTGGTAGAGCCACAAGTTTTAAGATACTCAAATTTCAATGGGAATTAGACCTAGACAATAGAGAATCTTAGATCTGTAGATACTCATCATCTGTTTGCATTGAAGATCCCAACTCCAATGTCTAAAAATAAGCCAAGGTTTTAGAGCAGGCATTGCCTCTCATAAGGTCATAAATGGAAACCAATACCCAGCTAACACTTTGGACATGGAATGTACAGAGTATTAGGATGTAAAAAAAAATGCTTTTTACAGTGGAAGGCCAAACTAACAATTTTAGTCCAAGATCGGATTGCTGATATGAGTAAGTTTGCATCTCTACTTCATCAAAGCTCAGTTCTTTTTCTCTCCACTGGTTAACTGCTGCTATGAAGCAATAGATGTGAATGCTCTAGAATTGAAACAGTTCTTTAAGATGGAGTAAAATAGAAAACCTGATATCATGACATGAAAGGAAAAATCCAGATTTCCAGGATTGTAATGGAGGAAAAAAAGATTTTGACAGGAGGCTTCTGTTCTATGAAAAACAAGTGTTGATAGAGTAGCATCTTTTTCCTTCTTCCATGAGATATGTAGACAAAAGAGAAGTAGATTACATCTGAGAATAAAGAAATATTTTTCTGTCTTAGGTCTTTACATTTTTTTGTTCTCTTATCAAAATGGTGCTTGTAGAAAAATGGCAGGATAGTTTTTTTAGCCCTCTAGAAACTTATCAGTAGTTTATTTCATGCATCTGTTTGGTGTGTAAGTGACAACACATTATTTGCATAGCCCTCCTTTTCCCACCATCACAGGGGAGAAGAGGGCAATATGCAGTATGGTACCTACCTAGAGAAGTCCTGCATGTGTCATGAGCATGTTCTTTGCTTGATTGACTCAGAATCTGAGGCAAGGTTTATCTTTTATGAAAGAGATTTTGCAGGTGAAACACAAAATATTGTATAGCGCCAGTCACAGTATCTTAAGAAATTGGCAGAAGTAATTAGTTGTTTTATTTCTGGTTTTCCTGTTATGAACTGCTGGCTATGTAGAGTTTTTTAACACTTTTTATTATTGTTCTTTGATGTCATGTAAATATTTTATTTTTTCTTGCTTTGGCTACCCATTCTAGCCATACATTCAAAAGAACTAGAATTTAAAGGTATTTTTTGTTTTTTTAAAGGGAAATAAATGAAAGGGCACAGGAAGAACAGTTGTGAGAGGTATAGAGGAGAGAGGAAGTATATTAAAGGTTTTGCAGAAGAAGGATGTGGAGGTTTTGTTTTTAGATACATAAGCATTAAAGCCATCTACTTCAACTGCTGAGAGAGGTGACAGAGACAAGATGATAGAAAGTTAAGAGTTAAGTTTGGTTAAGCTTAATTTTTCTCATCTGAAACTAAAGGTTTGCCCAAAGCACTTTACTTCAGTGATATGTTCTTTCCTAAGACTGTGGGGACAATAGACAGGAAAGATTTCTGTGTTGCTGAGATTTGTCCGTAGGGAAAAGTTTTTCCTCTTCTGTTTCTCTGAAGTTTACTTTTTCTTCCAAAATAAGCCTCCCAGTATAAAGTGCTGCCATTATATCTGGCAGAGAGATTCTTGTTTATCAATATCTAAATTCAGTCTTATTTGAAACCCCACAGACAGCCTGTTCTTTTTCCAAGGCTTGGGATTGAAAATATACTGAGGAGAATCCATTTTCACTCTAAGACAGTTGGTAACATTAATCAAAGCCATAATCAACAATATGTTTGATGAATCTTCTGTAAGATGGGTTCCAAGAATGATCTGCACAGTCCAATTAGTTTGGACTCCTCCAGAGATTACCATTCACCTGTTCTTGAAACTGCTGAGTCCCTTGTCATCGTGTCCCCCTGTAAAGTGCAAGACTCATTTTGTGTCCTTTGTAGTTGATTGAGATCTGCTTTCTTCAGTCAAGGAGCCTAGTTAACAAAACAAATATTTTTCAAAAGTTTATTTGTTTTTTTTCTGTACTTTTGTCTCTTTAAGAATAAACCAAAAAAACCTTTAATTAGTAAATCTAGCTGTAAATTTGATGTTAAACACATTGTGATGACTGGGACTAATCCCAAGAAATAGGAGCGAAGACAAAAAGAAGGCAGGTTCATAGCAGTGTACTGAAACCGTAAGGTGTGTATAAAACATATAGGTATAGACCTCCCATGATAATGTATTGTGGAAATGGAATTATGAATGTTGGGGAAAGTGTCTTCTAGTCAAGAAGCAGCTAATATGTGATGGTAATGTCTTCAGAGCTGAATCTTACTCATGTCAGTTTATCGGAGGACAAGAGAATGTATTTGCAGGCATCAATGTGAACCTTGAAAATGGAGGGGCATTTAAGGCACTGCCTTAAATAGTAGGCAAAAAGACAAACAAGAAAGAAAATTAAGGGCAAAACTTTCCACTTCTTTAACAGATGCTTTCTTTCTAATATATACAATTTGGCAAATCAGTTTCTATATGCACTTCCATACTTGCAATGAACCTGACAGATCACCAGACTAACCAAATCACCAGACTAACCAAATCACAGAAATAATTGATCTGTGGAAACTGAGGAACTCCAGTCCCTTTTCTATCTGTTACCAGTCTTCTTTCACTGAGGGAGATGAATGTACATTTCGACCTATCAGAGTCTTCTACATTGTGAAAGTGAGCATTTGTGTTTTCTTAAAAGTCAGAAAAAGATAGAAGCAGTGGTTGAATGATATTACTATCTCTATTTAATTCTCACTAAGACTTTCCATTACAAAAAAAAACATTGTAACAGCTCAGCATTTTGCAACCAAAAATTTATCAGTGGGATCATCCTGGAATTTATGAAGTTTCCTTTCATTGCATTCATGCAAATATTTGGATTGGTCTAAGCTGAAAGCTACCAACAAGCACTACCTTTTGGCTCTGCTTGCCAAAAGCTCTGCAGGATTGACAGAGTTGCTTCTTAATGCCAATTCAGGGAAAGGTGGTGGCTTAGATGGGAACCAGGACAGTTATAAACATTATAAAAGTGCCAGTTTTGCTACAACAATTGACCACTGCTGTTAAGTCAGTGCCCCACATTGCCCTGTGTCCCACATGTCCCCACACCCACATGGGCAAAATCTGGGAACAGTATGATTTCTCAGAAAGAATCTACCAAAAGCTTTACCCTGCTCTTTATAAAATGAGATATTCGTGTACACGTAGTAGACCACTGCTAGTGACATTAAGCAGTAGTTTCTGGAGTGCCTGGTCTATAGAGGAGGAGTTTTGAAGCCAATTTCTATTGTATCTGCATTTGTATTTCTGTATTTCAATTCTGATGATGATGATATTCAACATTACAATGTTGAAGGTCAAAATTGTAAAAACTTATGATATAATGAAAGGGAGGTGGTGTACTAGTGTATAACTGTTACCTATACCCTTCAAAGAAAATGGTTTAAAATGTTTGAAAATTAAATCTGTGAAGTCAAGAAAACAGGTTTATGTGGATTTAGGAAGTGTCTCGATTTCATCTACTAGTGTGTATTACAAAATGACTTCTGATTTCATAGCTAGATTCTTCTGTTTACAAAGACCATGTCTCCTTTCAGTACATAGGATACGCAATCCTCTGGAAATAAAACAGTGTTATATGGTAAGTGCAACTGCTGCATAGAGTAACTGAGTCTGCTTCTGCTTTGCTTGCTGCAAAACCTACAGGAAGAGAAAGGAGAATAGTTTTATGATATAAGGCTATTAAATGCCAAATATAAGAACAAAAACAAATCTTAAAGTTGACTTTGTATCAGGCTGATATAGTGAGACTAATGCAGCTCCGTAGCTGGGATGTCTGGATGATCAGCACATTTGACAATAAGTTACTTTCCTAGAAAGGGGGTCTCAGGAAGGGGTAGTGGTTAAGAACTGGAGTGCTGGACTGGATCTTAGAAAAAAAGTGCAGTTCTTTCCAAAGTTATCTATGTTTTTCCTTTACCCAAGGTAAGCAATTTCATTTCTATTTGTTCTTGTTTCTCCACCTATAAAAAGGAAGTTCATATGGGAAAAACTTTTAGAAGATAATGAATTGCTTGGGCCATAGGAATTATGACTGACTTAGATTCCGTGAGGACAGGATGACTATATGCATGTTTGAAATTCTCATCTACCATAATCTTGCTTCCAGTCAGAGTCTTGGAAAGAGATCTTCATTTGCTACTTTTCTTCTCTTAACCACATTCATTATATTGAGGACCTATGTATGACCTGGGCTTCATCACTGTCATTAGACCCCCTAGGTAATATGAAAAAATGTGTTTACATTAGGATTTAAACATTAGGGGTTGCATATAAAGTCAGCAGGCAAAGTTTTGTACAAGGCTGTTAATAAAACCATACAAGATGAGGTAAACTCATCCTTTTCTGATCAAAAGACCTTAGGTCATACAATTCAATGAGGCTCCGATTTTACCAACCATATTTTTTTCTGGTTTTTGGTCTGAAGATGGTGTTTCTCCCAAGATTTAATTCTGTACAATACAGAAGTGTATTTTTTAAAGTTCTTTAAGATACAGGCATAAGAAAATCCTCAAGTATTAAGCACTAGCCTGACTCTATTCGTCATGGAGACAGTGAGATCTGAAGAAATTCATGCTTACTTATCACGATATGGTAGGAAGGTGGTAAGCATGAGAAAGGTTAATTTCATGGGATTTTATTTGTCTTTAATTATTTTTCAAGAAGCTAAATATGAAAATCTATGTTTTAGGCCAGTGGAAGCCATTGTCTTTCTCCAAGTTAGGGACAATTTGTGCTGCTGAAAAGCTGACCTAAATTGCTTGATTTTGCAGTCTATTTTTTAAATGTATATTTAATTAAACCCCAGTTATCTTCACCTCTTTTATTACTTGGTTGACCAAAACATTGCCATGTCTGCATCTGTATAAAAGAACCTTTCTTTTTTTAAAGGCACTCAGGCAGATAACAACATTGAGTTTGTACTTAACTCACCTGGGAGACACTGCCAAGGAGTTAACTCATTGAGTGCCAACTGAGATTTGTTTGAAATTCACAGCTCACTTTTCTAGTTTGGTTAAGTAACATTAAATCCTACATTTGACTACACCTTTTAAATGTGTAAGTAAAAGTTTTTTTGTAATTTATTACTGTTTCTTAGCAAATTTCTTAGTATTTGTTTTAGTTCAGCTTATCACTAATTCTTAAACAGCTTATATAATCTAAAGAAATTGTTATATAGTTTGTTTCATTCACTGATTGTGATAATCAGAAGTACTTGGATAGACATGGGAAAATGTGTTGACAGCATGTTTGAAATACAAATGTTACATATTGCTCTTATATAAAGCCCCCCTCAAAAAAAAGGGAAAAAAAACCCTCAACCCACCAAAGGAATATAAGGCTGCCATGCCATCTAGTGGCACTTGTACATTCTCAGACTAATTCAATCCATATTATACTGATGTATTATTCTTAGCCTTGCTGGGCTTTAGTAGGGCTGCTCTAGGAGAGCATTGTTACAACAAAGAAGATGAGCTAAAAGAACTTTTCCAGTTCTCTTCCTGCCTAACCTTACTGTTGTCTAAAAAAAAATTGAGTTTAAGTAGCATTCAGGAATTGAAAATAACCAAAATAGATTAGTGAACAACATGCACTGCTTTGCATTTTAAAACTACAGCTACAGGTATGCTCAGTCCTGGCAGTCACTTTATCCAGCTCACACATGCAGGGCTCCTAGAAGCTTTTCTGCTGGGCATGTGGTCTTCTCTGTCAGCCCCTCTGGTATTCATAGAGTTTCCTCCCAACCTGTTAATTTCAACAGGCATCCAGCAGTAAGGAATATGGGGAAGGATAAATCTTCTGGTGTCCCTCTAAAGCTATTTTGAAGTCTGTTGTTTCTGTGATCTGTCTGCTGAGGGGTCATCATTTGTGCAAGGAATAAGAAAGCCTAATTTTGGTAGCTAAGTGATATGACTAAAGTTGAAAGATACAGCTCCAAAGTGTGTATTTACAGTGGTTTTGAAAATATTTTGCTTCTTTTTAAACTGCTTTAAACTGTTTCAACTATTGCTTTCCTTTAATCCTCATGCAGTTTCCTGGTTTTTGCAGGTATTACCATTTTTTATCTCCATCTGATTTTTCTTTAAAGTAACCACACTTAGGTTAACAATGGCAGCATCCTGCTTAGTTGCTTATCTTTCATTCCTGGTCTTATGTTTTCCCCACTTTCACGGTGGTGTCTGTCTGCTTACCCTTCCTGAGAACAATTACAAACTTGTTCACAGGAAATAATTTATGGGTGGTAGTTGGGAAATCTATATTCTTCTTGATGCAAAACCTGCAGTCTGTCTTCTTTGGGGTAAAGATTGAAAGAATAATCTGGTTTATCTGTCAACTCTGAATCATGGAAATTTCAAGTTCCTAGTAAAATTTACTCACAACATAGATAAAGCTATATTTGATACAGAAAGGCCATAATTTTTGCTTAGGAAAGTAGGGACATTATGTCCTCATTCAAACTGTAAAGATAAAGTTTTAAGTGCCTTTTGCAAAATCAAATAGCTACTGTGCTATATACCTTTTGCTAAAATATAAATAGACAAGTCATTAAAAATGAACTGACTGCAGAACTAGTCACACATACAGCTAGGCCAGATCTCAACCTGTGGGGCAAATGAGTCAGGTACAATTGCAAAAAGTGAAGCCTTGAGGAATCGGATCCTGGGAAGAGCTGAGAGAGGAAAGTCCCAGACATTTTGAAAAGCATCATGGATTGTTAAATGTTATGGTAAGCAAATGAAAGATCATCAAATCTAATACAAATATAGCTTCTAGGTAAAGCCAGCAGCTTTGGTAGGCCTTGAAAAGCTTTGAAAATATGAAAGTGGATTTTGAAGAGGATTTCTTTTCCCCGCTGTCTATATAATTAATGCAAGTAAGGAGAAATTTATTGTACCTCTGGAATTGTTTGTAAATGCATCCACCCCAGTACTGCAGACCTGCATGCGCTGCACTTGAGTCATAATAATATTATTATATTTGTATGTATAATTCTTTGCAGAATTGGGGTCTGTGCAGCTTTGCTCTTGCCAGTATTGCATTATAATTTAAAACATTTTAATAATTAATTTGACTTTTTGGACTAAGTGGGAGGGATTAGCATCTAAAGAGATCTGTAGGTAGTTTGTGTTTGTGACTCTTTTTTTTTCTTTCATTTTCTCTAAATAACAGAAATAAAGTCAACTTTAAAAAGATAAAGGTGTCCAACATCTACTGACTTTGATAATTCTATCCTGCAGTTGTGGTAATGGTTTTGCTGCTCGTAACTGTTAGAGCAAATTAAAAGTGCTCAGCTTGAGTAACTAAATAAGCTTTGAGCCCACACTTCCCCCACCTCCCCTTCCACCCGCCCCAGCTCCAGCAGCTGCTGCTGCCTGGGAATTAGAGCGAAGGCGAGGGAAGAGAGGTGGCGTTGAGGATAAGTCATGGATATCCAGGGAATCCACCCTCCCCCTTCCCAACCCTAGCCAGAAAATCCATTTGCCATTTGTGATGCACTGCCCATGCACCCAGGCTGGCCTTATCGTTAACTTCTGGAGTGCCCTGCAAAGCAGGGGGAGCGGATGTCATTTATGTAGGTTTCCTTCAGTTGAGGTTAATTCAGTTCCTGGCATAGCTTGACTGTTGCTCTTTACAGGAGCCACAAATGCTTTGGATTTAAACTAAAATTTTGGAGGAAGATGATACCTTTAGCCTCCCAATAATGTATTTATTAAATATAACAGCAGTAATTATTTTTAACAAACCCTTGCTTGTCATTTCCCAAAGTATTCTGAAAGATTAATCATAAGTCATAGTGAGGAAAGACTAGAAGGACTGCTAAATTTGAGAAAATATTTTCTCCTACTTAGTATACTGTGATTAAAATGTCTGAATTATAAAAATATGTTTTGTTTTTTTATTTAAGGGTGATACTTCCTGACCTTCCAGTTTTAGCTTTAATAAGGTTTGGAGAAATTAGTTCTGTTTTCTATAAAATTTGAAATTAATAATTTCAATTTTTATTTTTATTAACCTGGTTTAAATTACATATATTTCACAGCCACTTTCAATTTGTGCTGC
>JAUBNY010000214.1:584496-595166 GCA_032275445.1 Crypturellus soui
GTATATCTTAGTTTAGAATTTCATACCTCTTGTGAAAATAAATCTTAAAATGTATGCAGATTAGTTCACCTTTGAGGGTTTCCCTGACTACCTCAGTATTTCCAAGTCAAGAGTACCTGCTGCTTTCCCTCAGTAAGCAACACCCATATTGCCTGAGTATATCACTTCCATCATATCAGATTTATTCACTGCAGATTTTTTTTCCTGAAAATACATTGCTGTCTTGAAATATTAAATAGCTCTTTGTGGACGGATTACAAAGATCTACTGGCAAAGATCTATTTATAACAACATTTTCCTAGCTAACAAAACCTTAGGTAAGAGACTAGAGAAATTAGCCTTAAACCTAAACCACTTACTGTAAACACAATGGGCAGATAAAAATTTAGGGAGTTAAAATAATAGGTTTACTTTGGACTAGAGGTGATAGAACAACACAGTGTATCTCCATGCTTAAAGGCAAGATTTAGGAGGGAGCTTTGTGACTCCTCCATCTTCTGTAGATGGATAAATGGCTTATACTGGTGTTAATGCCCTTACAACAGAGTGGAAGCTAAAATATCTGCCACATCACGGCACTGATGTACCTTACCCTCTGCATGCTGCACAGTTGACTCAGTTATGGCTCGCTCTCAGGAAAGGTCACAGCCTCCACATTGTGGCCCCTTAAGGAAAGGTGTTAGAATGATGGTTAAGAGGGAAAACTCAATAAAAAAATAAGCTTAGGATAAACTGCCACATAACTGTAAAGTAGGTGTTTGGAAGTTAGAAAATAGTAAAGTAAAGTGAAGGAAAAACTTTGGGGGATGGAGGGGAAAAAATAGGCAAAGAACATTACTGGAAACTTATTTATCCCTAATTCCTTGCATACAGGTTTGTGTGTGCAAAAGTATAGTCAGAATCCTAGTCATTTAGACTAACTAACTCTTACATATATTTCTCTTTACTTGGAAGAATCATCTTAGAATTAAAAACAAAATATGTGTATTTGATTCTAACAAATTACAGTGGAAAGTTTTAAAACAACTTTCTCTGTCTGCAGGCACTCGGGGGTGTCCCAGGAAGTCAGCCATTATTGCCTAGTGGGATGGACCCAACACGGCAGCAAGGTAAAGTACATTTATAGAATAACTATCTTGAAAGCTCAAATATACTGTGATCTCAGACTTCAGTCTTTCTGTGTTTAAAAGTTTACCACGGTTTTCTAAGCTTGTCATTAAAGTAAGAAAGAGTGATTTGTTAAAACTTTTTCCAAATATGTTTCTAAATTACATGGTTGTTCAGAATACTTAATTTTTGTTTCAGGGCATCCAAACATGGGTGGGCCAATGCAGAGAATGACTCCTCCAAGAGGAATGGTTCCTTTAGGACCACAGGTACCTTCCACAAATATATCTGTTTATTTTGACAGGATCTAGCACTGTAGTGTTTTTGGAGTTGAAGACTGAGTATGCTAGAAACTGCTCATCTAATTCCATTTTAAAATAAATTTTATCCCTTATAAAAAAGTTAATTCTGAGTTGTAGTTCTATAGAATCTCAAATTCAAAAAATCAGTTATTTTAATTAGCAGTTAAAATTATAAATTAAAATTATAAGAAAAGTTATGTTCGTGCCATAGTCTGTGTATGTTGTAATCAAAAGCTAAAATTTGTAAAGGAGCAAGTCCCCCTCAGTCTTATTAATGTAATTATTTGGGAGGGAAAAATCCATCTCATAATAAACTAAATTAGTGAAACCCCTTGTAGCAAAAAAAATCCCCCAAAATTCTTGCAAAGATTTTTATTCATCTGCTGGAATTCCGGTGAGTGCCAGAGATCTTTTGCTGAAATTTAAAGTTCATGCTGCCATTTCTCCTCCTTATCAATCGTAAGTATAAGTCTATTTTCAAGGAGTGAAGCAACCTTGAAATGCACAAATTAGCTTTCCCCCCTAGTGCTGACCTGTTTGTAGTTGAATATGGGTTTTTTCTTTGAAAGTGTAAAAATATCAATGGATATATCAGTGCTACAGTTTAATAATAAACTAAGATTAAAAAGTAAATTACACTGATCTGTACTTGAAAAAATGAATTCAAAAGACTTTTTTTGTTGTTAATTCTCTCAGTGAAATACTACTTCGGTGTTTTTACAGGTATTTTGTTCTCCAGTGTGCTCATTGTGGCCACCTTTAAATTTTTATTTCCCCATTTCAGAAAATTTCTCTAGTGACTTCTTTGTTCCTTGGAATAGCAACTGAATTTTAAATGATTAAATAGATTTGCCTTTATATCTGTTCATAACTGCCTTTACAGTTTTGGGTCTTCTTGATAGAAACTGTTTGTGCAGTTCTACACAACATCTGTTGTGTGACCAACAAACTGTTATTAAATACATTTGTTAGTTTTTTCTGTAGCACTGAAGTATATTTACCAGTTGCCTTTTGGAGGTAGAAAGCAAAGCTTTGCAGTGCTGCCATATGAGGTTGAGCTGATACTTTATGCAGCACCATTAGTCACACAGCAGGCAAATCTCATGCCTTTTTTTACAAGGATGATTTTTCCATTTTTGCTGTCTCTTAAAATCCTAGGTTTTTGGTAAGGTGTTTCTTTCTTTTGCTGAACAGCATCTTAAGATGGGGAAAAATACAGCCAATCTTCCACAAATTTAAGTTCCCAAGTTAATCGTTTCTATAGATGAATGACCATCTATCCTTGTACCTTGCTGCTAGGAACTTTTCTGAAAGCTTTTGAAAAGAAAAATCCTCTAAAGTGATAAGATTTTTCACACTTATTTTCACATCCTTGTTAGTAGATGTTAAGTGGGAAGCCCTGCTCCCTTGCTGCCTAAGCAGAAAAAAAAATGGGGAACTCTTAATATGTGGTTACGTGAAATGCAGCATGTATTTGTTTGCTTCCCAGCTGATACAAACCTCTACTGGTGGGAACTTTTCAATGCCCATATAATGTGTCTGTGCTATATACTTACAGCACTAAAAATCAGGAGAGTAAACAATTTCTTTCATTATAAAGCCACACCTTATGTAGTGTGACTGAAGTCTCCCCCAAACAGAGGAATTACCTTTTTTTTTTTTTTTTTTTTAGGGTTAAACTTTCTCACACTAAGCAACATGGAGCAAAAAAAAAAAGCAGTATTGAGTCATAAATCAATCTGTACGAGTCTGTCAACACTTCCAAAGGATGTGGTTCAGGCTTTTTCACCAGCAGTTATGCCATCTGAACAGGCCACTGTCTCAGATGTGTGCCTGGCTATTGATTCTCCATCTCTCATATTAGCTGGTGAACTAATGTATTATAGTCAAAAATAACTGGGTTATCTTAAATATTTAAAAAATAAATATTGATTGATCTGGTTTATTTTGACCACCAGATTTTTAGATGACTCTTGTAAACAACTCAATCGCAAGATAAGCAGTGGTGATGTGACTACAAGTAAATAACTGTAGGAGCAATTATGGCAATAATCTGTGCAGGGAACATAGCTGCAACTGTGTGTCAATGATCATAATGAAAATGCCCTTACTTTAGGAGCCAAAAGCTTTGGCTTTAGCTTTCCTGCAGGATTCGGTAAAGAACTTTAACTGCACAAATGAACTAAAATTAAGAGAGGAGGAATCTGACAGATCAAATAAGGAGAAAAACTTAGCCCTCCAAATCAAGATGAAAAAAAAAAGAAGGAAAAAAAGAAGTCCTAGTTTGTTACAGAAAGTCTGTGCCATCTTCCAGATCCAATAGTGGTGGCACTGAAGCTGTTACTCTGCCCAGCTGCTTTTTGCTACTCACAACTCACCACCTTGCAGTTACGACCTAGGAGTTGTTAGTGTGAGCGTCCTCTAATCCACAGCAGGCAAAAATATCTAGAATAACTCAGGTTAAGTGCTTTGAGTTAATCTGACTTTTGCCTGAGTGTGCACGTCAATCAGTTTGCTGACTGTACAAGAAAAGGCAAAAATGAGTAGTGGTTGATGGCCAGCAACGATTGACTGATGTTATCCTCAGGTGATACTGTTGGATTTGGCAGAAGACATCTGTTTGCAACCTTTGCACCTATTTTTGCAAACAATATAACTATGAGACACTTTGAGGACTGCCTGCTAAGGAAGCAGAACCTTGTCCCATGGTTCTGGATCAGCTGTAGATCTAGGTAAATGTTATGGCTTGCATCACTCAATGTATATGCAGCACCAGACCAAAGCTCATGATCCCATTTCTCTCAAAGGTTCATGACTTCATGTTAACATGTACTTGTGAATCTCACAAGTGTAGAGAAAACTCATAAATTTGAGTCATATAGTTTATGTAGTTGATAGCTTGGATCTTGGAGTTTGTAGGATAACTATAACTGTTTTATTATTGAAAAACAGCAGCAATGGGTTTTTTTAAGTGAATAATTTTAATAATGAAGTGAAATAAAAATAATTTTAATATAATAATCATTTCTTGCCCTCTTTCCAAGTGCCCCGCTGTTCATTTTAGAGCATGTACATTCTCTAAAGGAATTATTCCTTTGGAACATCAGAAATAATATAGCAGGATTAACCAAAATTACAGTATGAATTAATGTTGTGAGATGAGGCAGATTATTCAGCTTTCATTCACTTAAATTAAAAAAAAAAGATTTTTTTTTTTGTAAATAGTAGAATTGCTCGGCTTTTCTCATAAAATCATCAAAGCATGATCTCTGATTGTATAGACCTTGGGCAATTAATTTATTGGCATTGTTATGACATCCAATACCATGTTAAATAATTTTCATACTAGTTACCTTAAAGTGATGAAGATTGGTTTGTTAGAAGTGATATTTAGTGGTTATTTTGTATGTTATAAAAGTGATATCATATATTGTAATTTTGTAGAGCCATTTATTCATGGCCCATGGTTGGTTTATCAATAGAATCTAATTAAAAATATCTGAAATAATTTAAATTCTATAATGTTGAAATCTCAGGGAAGTCCACATTTCTGATTTTGAATGAGCTGAATATATATAAAACCTGCCCCACAGTGACCTTTGTCTATGTAAGTAACTCCTCCTGAAATAACGGACTCTTTAAGTGTTCTTAGCATGTTCCTCTTGTTTGAGTAGAACATACAATTCTTTTTCCTTGGGGATAACAATATTACCTTTTTAAGTCAAGAATGGAAACTCCTGAAACAGTGAATTACATTGGCCTATCCATTCAGCACTTGTGTAGGGATATCATTAACCTGCTGTCCTTTCTTTTCCCCTCCTCTTTGGTTTTGTTTTTTTGTTTTGTGGTAGTCTGACCCTTGGTTATCATTGCAGAACTATGGAGGTGCAATGAGACCCCCACTGAATGCTTTAGGTGGCCCGGGGATGCCTGGAATGAACATGTAAGCACAATAAAATCTTCTAATCTTTAGAAAATCCATTATTTCATTGTAGAAGTAACATTTGTGATGCATAAGACAAGGGAGGACATGTTTTGCATAGTAACATGATGGTGGGTTTTTTTTTTTGGCTAATAACTGTAATTAAAAAGAGGTAAACCTACAGCAGTTTTGTTCTTCTTCATACATTTCTTACAGACGCCTTTGTTTTCCCTACTAGTTTGTACAAAGAGGTCAAAGTTCAAATATTGGGAATATCTTAAAGCTGTAGTCACCAGTATTCACTTGTACGTGTTCTTCTAAATTACGTTGTTTACATTTATTCTCTTGTTTTGCTGATCAAATATTTTGCAATGAGTGGTACAAGTATGCTTCCTTTCTGCAAGATAATTTGTCACTGCAGCATATTATTATTTTTTCTCCTGTAGACCCAACCTTTCTAAGCACATAGAAAATTTCAAATGTAAAGTTACCATATCTAAAGTAGAGTAGATTTAAGCTCAAGGTTTTAGTGTAACAAATGGCCCAAGATGAAGAATCTTCTGTGTGTCTTTTTTTAATCCTTCAGTGACTCAAAGGTGTTTCTATGGTTAGCAAGCCTTGGAAAAAAAAATCAAGATATTTATGTATCTTGGTCCTACCTCCATGTAAATTATTTCTGTGTTTCTTAACCAGCATTTTGCAACTGTTGGTTGGATAACAGAAGGCAGCATAACAGTCAGGGTAGCAAGATGCTAAAATGTTATTACAATCTGAAGCAGAGACACTTTTGTTTCGTACTCCTTTTATACCCTAGCGTCTTAAGAATGAGTTTGCCCTCAGTTTTTTCAGAAGCTTGTTATCATAGATAACTGTTTTTACTCCTATTTTTATAGGAAATGTAAGCAATAGGTGATAATTTTCATTTCAAATAAAGACACCAACCTGAAGCAGTTAAAGAGGTATTGAGTTAGATAATACTTTCAGAAAAAAAAATCTAATCCAGTATATTCTTAATTTCTTCTGATTTCCAGACATACCTTGAATTCTTGAAGCAAATAAAATAAAATCTAAAGTTGGGTGTTACTCTATCATAGACATCATATATTGGACTCAAGACAATTTTAGGAGTCTTCCCAAGGGTAGGCATTTATTCTTTTAAATAAAATTTATAGGGCAAGTATAATATAAGCAGTACATAGATTTCCTTTGGAGGAGATATAATGATAAGAAAACATAACATTCTAAAATACAGTGTTCTGGATTCAAGATAGGTAAGATATTTTGAGGGCATTTATCCACATAAGTGAGAATTTACATATAAAAAATAAGCAAAGAGCTTTGTAGATATACATATTAAAAAAAAAAAAAAAGAGCTGCTCATCTTCCAGAAAGCAAGGAAAAATATGCTTATGGGTTGGAATAGTAATAGTTCCACACTGCACCCTTAGATAAGCACATCTTGTGCTTAGTGCTTAGTAAACG
Source organism: Crypturellus soui (assembly GCA_032275445.1). Classification (NCBI taxonomy): domain Eukaryota; kingdom Metazoa; phylum Chordata; class Aves; order Tinamiformes; family Tinamidae; genus Crypturellus; species Crypturellus soui. The sequence continues at coordinate 591,310 of JAUBNY010000214.1, forward strand.
TATATAGATGGTGTTTTTTTACTTCAGTGATATGGGAAGTGCATTTTCCTTTGAGCTTCTGTGTTTTGCTGGAGTAGGTGCCCCGAACTGTAGTCTCTTGCTTGGGAAATTTGTGAGCTTTAATACAGGGTGTGAGTTCTTCTAGAGAGCCACCAGATGTAAAATAGTAATTACCAAGTACTTGACCAGAACTATCTGCATGTCTGTTCGGCATATGCTGCACTCCTTTACCTTTCTTCAGTTCAGCTACAAGCAGTAGCTTGAAGCTGTTTCCTGGTCCTGAACATGGCTCCTGAGCCACTTTAAACGCTTAATTAGCACAAGAGCACTGTGCTGTAGCATGTACGTAGCTGTGTTATGTACCCTGTCACATATGTTTTCATAACATATTTTTTACTGTCAAATTGATTATTTTTTTCCTCTGACATATAAATTAGCATATACTTATCAAAAGGAGAATAAAGGTTTAATAGTGATTTTGCAGCACAAGCCTTTTGCTTTTTAAACATCAGCTTGGCTTCTTTCTTTAATTTAGTGCTGTCAATTTTGCATGAAATCATTGTTTAAAAGACTTGATATATATCCTATGTCTTTTTTTAAAATAACTTTGTTTTAGCTCTAAGATTTTAAGCTGAACTTTGGTGTGGCAGTTGTTAGTAGGATGTTATTTCCTCGTGGAAAATGCCCTCTTTGGGAACAAAACAGTAAATTTCAGGGAGCTGTGTTAAATTTCACTGGCACTTTTTAATGGCCTGTGTGACCTGCAGTGCTGTGTAAAGCACTAAGAATATCTCACTCATGCCTGGAAAGAGAGAAAAAAAAGTGACTGTGTTTTGACTTCAGTTCACAAACTTGTGTCTGGATGTTTAATTTCCTGGTAGAAAAATTTTGCCTGTTAGGAAACTGAAAAACATTATTTTATTTTTTCCAAATACTGCTATTAACAGTATAGAACTTACTTAGAGGGTGAAATGCAGCTCTAACTACTTGTAGTCATGGATCCTCTGCAAATTACTCTATTTGGAATTGGTGCATTCATAGTAATGCTTTATGACTCCGTTGATGCATCCAAAATAAACTTTTAAAAAGGAAAAAACATTGCTTTGAAAAAAAAAATGTGGATAGCTTTTTTTCGTATGTGTGTGCTTTAAAACCCAGCATTCAGCTCCATATAAACCATATGGTTTTCAAGCAGATTCTGCAGCAGAGTTTTCTAAGTCTATACTTAGAGCTGCCCATGACTTCCAGTAAATTTGCAAATTCCAACAGCTTTTTCTGCTGAAGGGTGAGCTTCCTCTTAGGAGAGTCTGCAGTGCAACCTGCAGGAAAAAACAGGCTTTACGCCAGTTCAACTCTAACCGCAGCCTGCATGCTTACCAGAAGCACTGTGAAGTCGACAGGAATTTGAGTTACAGTCTCCTCATGGACCCTGTCTGCATTTTCATGTTGCAGTGGCTGAGCTTGGGAATCTGAGTTAGTCTTCTCATATCTCTATACTTCCAGTAAACTGCCCTACAGTCACAGCATTATCTGGTTTGATGCTTTTTACCAGGTAGGTTTGTGTTACTTAATATCACATAGACAACTGCAGAGTTTGGGGAGGAAAAGAACCTTCCAGTACCTTCCAAGTATATTCTGATTTTACAGAAGAAGGAAGAACTGATAGGTCAAGTATTGTACAGGTCAGAAAAAAAAAAATCAAATATCTCACCTTAATTTCTAGCAGCAGAGAAATTGCTGAGTTTTTGTCCTGAGCATCATGTCTGCAAAAATTACTTGCGCTTGACATGTTTTGTATGAGTCTGAGTGCCTTTCCCTGCTTTATCTCCCCCGTCTCCCGCAGCTGGATAAGGTAGCTGCCACCCAGTGTTCAAATCCTTCATGGACATATCTTCCAACAAGAGAGTATCCCATGCAGAGGTATAGAAATAGTAGGGTTTTGGCCTTCATGGAAGAACTATTTAAGCTGCCAAGGAACAGGTTTGGGGTTCACTCGAGAATGTTTGCCTCTTCCAACAGTTTTAGAAAAAGGCTCTTTCCCACACTTCTGTCTTTCCAACTTTGCAAAAATAATTTATCAGCATAAATGAAATGTTCCATTGAATTTTCACTTTATTTCAGTTGATTGTTTTAGCCAACTTCTTTGTAGTTTTATCAATAATGTAATAAAAGATAAGAAAGATTCAACCCTAAGGCAACATACCCATGTAGTAGGTTTTAGTTTCGCAAAACTCTGTATAGGAAGCTGCCTAGAGTCTTTTCATAAAGTGTGCTTTTCTCTCAGTATTAAAATCACTCTGCCATGCTGGGGATGCAGTGGTGGGTAATGTAGCTTTGCTAAAGCCAGTAAGACCAAAATCCCATTTTAAGAGCAAAAGTTTTGGCATCTGCTCTGTCTTTACATTGTCAAGGCCTTCAAAAAGTGATTTCTTCTTATTTATAAATAGCTAGGAATGCCTAATGCTACCAGGATTAATTATAGTTGTTCATATGTTATGACTATGAACACTGAGATTTTTACCTTCCATATGGTTTAGTTGCCTCAAGACTGTTAAATGAAGAAGCCCAGCCACCAAACTATTCTACTGAGCTCAGTTAAAACTGAGAAAACTGGGATAACAGCCGGAGTTGTGAGAAAAGGAGTGCTCTGTTGGGGAAGTTTTTCCTTTTCCATTTTCTTCTCCCTTCTGCTTTTAGGATCTGTCTGGTGTTTAGTCTGATTTAGCTTTATCAAAGGCTTCTTTTGCCTGTTCTCCTCCTGTTCCTGCTGCCAGGACACTGCTACTTAAACAAAAAGATCCCGTTTGGTCCAGGTTGAACCAAAGGAGGCCGGGCATTTGAATGCTCCTTTTTGCGGGATGTAGGGTCCATGTCACAGGGCTGTGATTTCTGTGGAGATAATGTAGCTCTAGCCAAGCAGCAAATTATTCTTGGGTGCCTGTCTCAATGTCAGAAACTGTGTATAAAAAGACATATTTTGAATTTTTAATATATAAAATATGTAAACTTATGTATAATTGCTATGCTTTTTAGGTACAGACTGTAGCAACATGTTTTCTACTGCGAATGGCTTGTTTTTCTAAAAATTGTTTAAGTCAAAACAAAAGGAGCTAACATTACCTTTACTATTGAAACCTTTTTCTACCACAAGTGTATTAGATCTAGAATCAATAAATGTTTTTTGCAATCCTTCAGGAAGGTATTTTAATTATGTAAGCAAGAATACAGTTTCTGCGACTGAAACTGCTCTTAGTATCTTTCTGCTTTGATCCATACTGTAAGCAAACTTTTGCAAAACATGTGATATTTCCTCCAAATATTTTAATAAGTGCAAAGTGCAAAGGAAAACATTCCTTATGAGAAAAAAATAGGAACTTGTTTTTTCACACTGTTTAAACCTCTTATGCCAAAATGAAATGTCACGTTTGTATAACATGGAATTAAGTTCTCCCTGGACAAGAGGAAAACGCACAATAGGAGACAAATATGCAGTGGCTTTCAAGTCATTCTACAGAGAACATGATAAGAGCAGGTCTGATGCTTCCTAAACCTTCAAGTGCTCTGAGACAAATGCAACACACTCCCCTAAAGGGCCTCTGCAGACCGTTGGCTTGATCTGACTTCTAGCAGATAGTGTCCTGAAAATACAGAAGTCCACAGAATGAGTTAGGATCTGAGATATCTTAAATATAAATGGCAGGGTTGTAAAAATAAATGCAATATCTTTAATCATCTTATAAACTGTTAAATGAAGAAGCTAGTGCTAGCTAATTTTACCGTAATATTATCATAGAATCATAGAAAGCTTAATGCTGGAAGGGACCTCTAGAGGTCATCTAGTCCAACCCCCCTGCACA
>JAUBNY010000214.1:595266-608314 GCA_032275445.1 Crypturellus soui
TGTGGCCTCACCAGGGCTGAGTAGAGGGGCAGGATCACCTCCCTCGACCTGCTGGAGATGCTCCTCTTAATGCACCCATGACTCCAAGAGGTTTTTTTGTTAAATCTCTCAGTGAAATACTATTTTGATAGTGTTTTTACAGGTCTTTTGTTCTCCAATGTGCTCGTTGTATCCACATTTATTTCCCCATTTCAGATAATTTATCTAGTGACTTCTTTGTTCCTTGGAATAACAACTGAATTTTAAATGATCAAATAGATTTGCCTTTATATCTGTTCATAACTGCCTTTACAGTTTTGGGTCTTCTTGATAGAAACTAATTGTGTAGTTCTACACAACATCTGTTGTGTGACCAACAAGCTATTATTAAATACATTTGTTAGTTTTCTGTAGGTTTGAAGTATATTTACCACTTGCCTTTTGGAGGTAGAAAGCAAAGTTTTGCAGTGCTGCCATATGAGGTTGAGCTGATACTTTATGCAGCACCATCAGTCACACAGCAGGCAAATCTCATGCCAGTTTTTACAAGGATGATTTTTCCTTTTTTGCTGTCTCTTAAATCCTAGGGGTTTTTTGTAAGATTTTTCTTTCTTTTGCTGAACAGCATCTTAAAATGGGGAAAAATACAGCCAATCTACCACAAATTTAAGTTTCCAAATTAATCTTTTCTACAGATGAATCACCATCTATACTTGTATCTTGCTGCTGGGAACTTCTCTGAAAGCTATTGAAAAGAAAAACCCACCGCAGTGATAAGATTTTTCACACTTATTTTCAGGTCCTTGTTAGTAGGTGTTAAGTGGGAAGCCCTGCTCCCTTACTACCTAAGCAGAAAAAAAAAAGGAAAAAAAAAAACTCTTAATGTGTGGATACAGAAAGGATTATGTGAAATGCAGCATGTATTTGTTTGCTTCCCAGCTGATACAAAGTTCTACCAGTGGGAACTTTTCAATGCCCATATGATGTGTCTGTACTATATACTTATAGCAATAAAAATCAGAACAGTAAGCAATTTATTTCATTATAAAGCCTCATATACCTCATGTAGTGTGACTAAAGTCTCCCCAAAACAGAAGAATTATCTCAGTTTTATTTATTTGTTTAATTTTAGGGCTAAACTTTCTCAAACTAAGCCGCATGAAGCAAAAAAAAAAAAAAAGCAGTATAGAGTCATAAATGAGGTTGTCAACACTTCCAAAGGATGTGGTTCAGGCTTTTTCAAGCAGCAGTTATGCCAGCTGAACAGGCCGCTGCCTCAGATCTGTGTCTGGCTATTGATTCCCCATCTCTCATATTAGCTAGTGAACTAATGTATTGTAGTCAAAAATAACTGGGTTATATTAAATATTCAAAAAATAAATATTGATTGATCTGGCTTATTTTGACCACCAGATGTTAGGTGACACTCTTATAAACAACTCAACCACAAGATGAGCAGTGGCGATGGTGACTACAAGTAAATAACTGTAAGGAGCAAATTAGGGCAATAACCTGTGCAGGGAGCATAGCTGCAACTGTGTGTCAGTGATCGTAATGAAAATGCTCTTTCTTTAGGAGCAAGAAGCTTTTCCAGTCCTGCAGAATTCAGTAAAGAACTTTAACCCAAGTCTGCACAAATGAGCTAAAATTAAGAGAGAAGATGTCTGAGAGATCAAATAAGGAGAATAGTTTAGCCCTACAAATCAAGATGAAAAAAAGGAGGGGGGAAAAAAAAAGTCCTACTTTGTTACAATAAGTCTGTGTCCTCTTCCAGATCCATTAGTGGTGGCACTGAAGCTGTTGCTGTGCCCAGTTGCTTTTTGCTACCCACAACTAATTGCTTTGCAATTATGACCTAGTTGTTAGTGTGAGCATCCTCTAATCCACATCAGGCAAAATTACCTAGGATAAATCAGGTTAAGTGCTTTGAGTTAATCTGACTTGTCTCAGTGTGCACATCAATCAATTTGCTGGCTGTACAAGGCAAAAATGAGTAGTGGTTGATGGCCAGCAACTATCGACTGATGTGATCTTCAGGTGACACTGTTGGATTTGGCAGAGGACATCTGTTTGCAGCCTTTGCACCTATTTTTGCAAACAAGCTAACTATGAGACACTTTGGGGACTGTCTAATAAGGAAGCAGAACCTTGTCCCATGGTTCTGGATCAGCTGTAGATCTAGATAAATGTTATGGCTTGCATCACTTACTTGATGTATATGCAGCACCAGGTCAAAGCTCATGATCCCATTTCTCCCAGAGGTTCATGACTTCATGTTGACATGTACTTGTGAATCTCACCAGTGTAGAGAAAACCCATAGATTTGAGTCATATAGTTAATATAGTTGATACTTTGGATATATAGTTTGTAGGATAAGTATTATTGTTTTTTTATTGAAAAACAACAGCAATGACTTAGTACTTTTTTTAAGTAAATGATTTTCTTGCCCTCTTGCCAAGTGCCCAGCTGTTCATTTTAGAGCATGTGCATTCGCTAAAGGAATTATTCCTTTAGAATATCAGAAAAAAATATAGCAGGATTAACACAAACTACAATATGAATTCATGTTGTGAGATGAGGTAGATTATTCAGCTTGCATTTATTTAAATAAAAAAATAGATAAAATTTCCTTTTTTTGTAAATAGTAAAATTGCTAGGCTTTTTTCATAAAATCATCAAAGCATGAGCTCTGATTGTATAGACATTTATTAGCATTGTTATGGCATTCAATACCATATTAAATAATTTTCATACTAGCTACCTTAAAGTGATAAGGAAAGGTTCATTAGAAGCGATATGTAGTGGTTATTTTGTATGTTATAAAAGTGATATCATATATTATAATTTCATAGAACTATTTATTGATGTCCTATTTATTAACAGAATCTAATTAAAATATTTTCAATAATTTAAATTCGATAATGTTGAAATCTCAGAAAAGTCCACATTTCTGATTTTGACTGAGCTTTCCTGATGTCAAAGTTGAATACATACAAAACCTGCCCCACAACAGCCATTGATTTAACCTTTGTATATGTAATTCCTCCTGAAATAACAGACTTTTTAAGTATTCTTAGCGTGTTCTTATTGTTTGAATAGAACATAAAAAAGTAATATTGTTATCCCCAAGGAAAAAGAATTATAAGTCAAGAATGGAAACTCCTGAAATGATCAAATACATTGGCCTATCCATTCAGCAGTTATGTAGGGATATCATTAACCTACTGTCCTTTCTTTTCCCCTCCTCTTTGGTTTTGTTTTTTTGTTTTGTGGTAGTCTGACCCTTGGTTATCATTGCAGAACTATGGAGGTGCAATGAGACCCTCACTGAATGCTTTAGGTGGCCCGGGGATGCCTGGAATGAACATGTAAGCACAACAATAAAATCTTCTAATCTTTAGAAAATTCATTATTTCATTGTAGAAGTAACATTTGTGATGCGTAAGACAAGGGAGGACATGTTTTGGGTAGTAACATGGGGGTTTTTGGCTAATAACTGCAATTAAAAAGAGATAAACCTACAGCAGTTTTGTTCTTCTGCATTCATTTCTTACAGGCTCCTTTGCTTTCCCTACAAGTCTGTGCAAATACTGAGGTTCTTCTACAGGTCAAAGTTCTAATATTGGGAATATTTTAAAGCTACAGTCACCAATATTCACTTGTGTATATTCTTCTAAATGATGTTTACATTTATTCTCTTGTTTTGCTGATCAAATACTTTGCAATGAGTGGTACAAGTATGCTTCCTTTCTGCAAGATAATTTGTTACTGCAGTATATTATTATTTTTTCTCCTGTAGACAACCCAACCTTTCTAAGCACGTAGAAAATTTCAGATGTAAAGTTACCATATCTAAAGTAGACTAGATTTAAGCTCAGGGTTTTAGTGTAACAAATGGCCCAAAATGAGGAATCTTCTGAGTGTCTTTTTTTAATTTTTTTTAAATCCTTCAATAGCTCAAAGATGTTTCTATGATTAGCAAGCCTTGAAAAAAAATAAAGATATTCTTGTTTCTTGGCCCTACCTCCATGTAAATTACCATGTTTCTTAACCAGCATTTTGCAACTGCTGGTTGGATAACAGAAAGCAGTGTGACAGTCAAGGTAGTAAGATTACAGTCTAAAGCAGAGAACATTTTTGTTTTACTCCTTTTATGCCTTAGTTTTTTAAGAATGAGTTTGCAGTCATGTTTTATACAAGCTTGTTATCATAGATAACTGTTTTTACTCTTATTTTTATAGGAAATATAAGCAATAGATGGTAATTTTCATTTCAAATCAAGAGACACCAACCTGAAGCAGTTAAGGAGGTATTGAGTTAGATAATACTTTCAGAAAAAAAAATCTAATCCAGCATATCCTTAATTTCTTCTGATTTCCAGACATACCTTGAATTAATGAAGCAAATAAAATCTAAAAAGTTGAGTGTTTCTCTATCATAGATATCATATATTGGATTCAAGACAATTCTAGGAATCTTCCCAAGGGTAGGCATTTCTTCTTTTAAATAAAATTGATGTAGAGAACATGTTTAGATATTTGAAATTCAGTGCAATATAATATAAGCAGAATATAGATTTCCTTAAGAGGAGATATAATGATAAGAAAACATAACCTTCTAAAATACAGTATTCTGGATTCAGGATAGGTAAGCTATTTTGAGGACATTTATCCACATAAGTGAGAATTTACATATAAAAGATAAGCAAACAGCTTTCTGGATATATATATTAAAAAGAAAAAGGCTGCTCGTCTTCCAGAAAGCAGAGAAGAATATTCTTATGGGTTGGAATAGTAATATTTCCACACTGCAGCCTTAGATAAGCACATTTCACCTGTGCTTAGTAAACATACATAGATGGTGTTTTTTTACTTCAGTGATGTGGGAAGTGCATTTTCCTTTGAACTTGGGTGTTTTGCTGAAGCGGGTATCCTGAACTGCAGTCTCTTGCTTGGGGAATTCGTGAGCTTTGATACAGGTTATAAGTTCTTCTAGAGAGCCACATGATATAAAATAGTAACTATCAAGTAGTTGACCAGAGCTATCTGTGTGTCTGTCAGGCATATGCTGTGCTCCTTTACCTTTCTTACAGACTCATCTTTACTCCAGTTCAGCTGCAAGCAGGAACACGAAGCTGTTTCCTGGTTCTGAACAAGGCTTCACAATGTCCTGTGCCATATAATGTACTTTAAATGCCTCACTAGTACAAGAGCACTGTGCCGTAGCATGTACGGAGCTGTGTTATGTGCCCTGTCACATATGTTTTCAGAACATATTTTTTTACTGTCAAACGGATTATTTTTTTCCTCTGATATATAAAGTGGCATATACTCATCAAAAGGAGAATAAAGGTTTAATAGGGGTTTGGCAGCACAGCCTTTTTCTTTTTAAACATCAGCTTTACTTCTTACTTTAAGTTAGTGCTGTCAATTTTGCATGAAACCTGATAGTAGTAAGTTCTCCCACTGTGAAATCTTGTTCAAAACTTGGTGTCTGAGCAGTTCCAACATTCAGAATGAGTCAGGGTGCACCTCAGAAAAGCCCATGGGCAGTAGGAACAAATGGGCCCAAATGTATTAGAATTCATTCTTTATATTATCCCTTATGGTTTATGTAATACACAATACTAAGAAATAGCAGTGTAAAAGTCATTTACTGTACTTACATTTCTATGGAAGATTATGAACTTCCTTCTTGCATATATTATGTATCGTACATATTAATTTACATGTCTTCACAGAGACTTTTTTCTTCTTACATTTTCCTGTGTTGTACTCAATGATTTTGGATTTCTGTAAAATATAAAAATATGTATGCTCTACAAAACTAGTTGCCATTTTAAAATCCTGCCTTTTCTCCTGGGAAGGCTCACAAGGAAGCAGTTTTGTTTGAGGAAAATATCTGCCAAATATAATTTTATATTTTTCTGGATGAAAACGTGTGCTCTATTGTCAAAAATGGCTATAACCAGCCAGACAGCTCATAGGCAGTTTTTCCAGTCTCAGAGCACATACTCCTTAATTGTGTCATTGATAAATAACTACTTGTTCCACTCTAGCTAATATGTATCCAATCATTGTTTAAAAGAATTGATATATATCCTGTGTCTTTTTAAAAATAACTTTATTTTAGCTCTAAGATTTTAAGCTGAACTATGGTGTAGCAGTTGTTAGTAAGATGTTATTTCTTCATTGAAAATGCCCTCTTTGGGAACAAAACAGTAAATTTCAGGGAGCTGTGTTAAATTTCACTGACACTTTTTAATGGCCTGTGTGACCTGCAGTGCTGTATAAAGAATATCTCACTCATGCCTGGAAAGAAAAAAAAAGTCACTGTATTTTGACTTGAATTCACAAATTTGTTTCTGGATGTTTAATTTCCTGGTAGAATATTTTTGCTGATTAGGAAACTGAAATATTTTATTTTTTCCAAATACTGGGATTAACAGTATAGGACTTAATTGAAGGATGGAATGCAGCTGTAATTAGTCATAACAGTGGATCCTCTGCAAATTAATCTATTTGGAATCGATGCGTTCATAGTAATGTTTTATGACTCTGTTGATGTGTCCAAGGTATCCGAGTATCCGAGTTAGCTTTCTCTATACTTCCCAGTAAGCTGCCTTACAGTCACGGCATTATCTGGTTTGATGCTTTTTACCAGGTAGGTTTTTTATTACTTAATATCATACAGACAGCTGCAAAGTTTGGGGATGAAAAGAAGCTTCCAGTATTTTTATGTATATTGATTTCACAGAAGAAAGAAGAGTTGCTAGGTCAAATATTGTACAGGACAGAAAAGAAGGAAAAAAAAACATGAACTATCTCACCTTTCATTTTTAGCAGCAGAGAAATTACTGAGGTTTTTCTCCTGAGCATCATGTCTACAAAAATTACTTGCATTGGGCATTTTTTACATGAGTCTGAGTGCATTTCCATGCTTTATCTTCCCTTCTCCCACAGATAGATAGAGCAGCTGCCACCCACTGTTCAAATACTTCATGGCGATATCTTCCAACAGGAGTGTATCGCATGGAGAGCTATAGAAGTGATAGGTTATGACTTTCATGGAAGAACTATTTAAGCTGCTAAGGAACACATTTGGGGTTCACTCGAGAAAATTTACCTCTTCCAACAGAGTTTTAACAAAGAAAACCTTTCCCACATTTCTGTCTTTCCAACCTTCCACAAATAATTTAGCAGCATAAATGAAATGCTTCATTGAATTTTCACTTTCTTTCAGTTGATTGTTTTAGCCAACTTCTTTGTAGTTTTATCACTAATGTAATAAAAGATAAGAAAGATTCATTATTAAATCCCTAAGGCAACATACCTACGTAGTAGTTTTTAGTTTCTCAATACTCTGTATAGGAAGCTGCCTGGAGTCTTTAATAAAGTCTGCTTTCCTCCTGGTATTTAAATCACTCCGCCATGCTGGGGATGCAGTAGTGGGTAATGTGGCTTTGCTAAAGCCAGTAAGGCCAAAAATCCATTTTAAGAGCAAAAGTTTTGTCATCTGCTCTGCCTTTACATTGTCAAGGCCTTCAAAAAGTGATTTCATCCTATTTATAAATAGCTAGGAATACCTAATGCTACCAGGATTATAGTTATTCATATGTTATGACTATGAACACTGAGATTTTTACTTTCCATATGGTTTAGTTGCCTCAAGACTGTTAAAAGAAGAAGCCCAGGCAAACTATTCTACTGAGCTCAGTTAAAACTGAGAAAGCTGAGATAATAGCCAGAATTGTAAGAAGTGCTCTGTCAGGAAAGGAGTTTTTCCTTTTCCCTTTTCTCCATTCTGCTTTTAGGATTTGTCTGATGTTTAGTCTGAGTTAGCTTTATCAAAGGCTTCTTTTGCTTGTTCTTCTCCTGTCCCTGCTGCTAGGACACTGCTACTTAATCAAAAAGATCCCCTTTGGTCCAGGTGGAACCAAAGGAGGCTGGGCAGGTTTGAAAGCTCTGTTTTGCCAGGTGTACGGTCCATAACACGGGGCTGTGATTTCTGTGGAGATAATGTAGCTCTAGCCAAGCAGCACACTATTCTTAGATGCCTATCTCAATGTCAGAAACTGTATAAAAAGGCATGTTTTTATTTTTTAATGTATAAAATATGTAAATATATATAATTGCTATGCTCCTTAGGTACAGATTGTAGCAACATGTTTTCTACTGTGAATGTTTTTCTAAAAATTGTTTAAATCAAAACATTTACAAGGAACTAGCATTACCTTTACTAATGAAACCTTATTCTACCACAGGTGTGTTAGATCTATAATCAATAAATGTTTTCTTACAATCCTTCAGGAAGGTATTTTAATTATGTAAGGAAGAGTACAGTTTCTATGACTGCAATTGCATTTAGTACCTTTCTGCTTTGATCCATACTGTAAGCAGACTTTTGCAAAACATGCGATATTTCCTCCAAATATTTTAATAAGTGCAAAGAAAAACACTCCTCATGAGAAAAATTTTGGAATTTGTTTTTTCATGCTGTTTAAACCTCCTGTGCCACAATGAAATGTCACGTTTGTATAACATGGAATTAAGTTCTCCCTGGACAAGAGGAAAACACAATAGGAGACAAATTTTCAGTGGCTTTCAAGTCACTCTACAGAGAACATAAGAGAACATCTGATGCTTCCTACACCTTCAAGTGCTCTGAGACAAATGCAACATTCTCCCCTATAGACTCTGCAGACCTTTGGCTTGATCTGATACACTTCTAGCAGGTAGTGTCCTGAAAATACAGAAGTCTACAGAATGAGTGAGGATCTGAGATGTCTTAAATATAAATGGCAGGGTTGTAAAAATAAATGCGATATCTTTAATCATCTTATAAACTGTTAAATGAAGAAGCTAGTGCAACAACAGTAATTTTATCATAATATTATGACTTGTGTAGTTACACTTTATGATCACATTTTATTGCAATTAAAAAAAAAAAAACTGTCTCCTAACTTGCTTTGGGAACAGATTACTTTGAAGCATTTTCTTCCTCAGAATTTCTCAGAATTGGCAGGGGAGTTGTCTGTCCTGTTTTGTTTTGTTTTACTTTTTTAATTAAATTCTCATCTTCTGTTACAGGGGCCCAGGGGGTGGTAGACCTTGGCCAAACCCAACCAATGCCAATTCTGTAAGTAAATATTTAAATATATTAGGTACCATCTTATATTCAAGGAGTTCTCTCTCATCCATGCACCAAACCACCAAAAAAAAATCCAGTTTGCTCAACAAATAGCATAGGTGCACTAAGGACCACATTTTAACAGAAAAAATCGTTGACCATTCTTTTCATACATATTCAGCTCTGTCATTCCTCTGCATCTCTACAATATTTCCAAACTTCCTTAACAAAGAAGTCATCCTGGATTATGTTTAAAATATATTTTTGCTTCCTTTAGTGTAAGGCACAAAAGTTAGGTCAATGGTATCTGACTAGTCAGCTCTACAGAAATCACAGCCTGCAAAGATAATCTCTAATGTGTACTCACATATTTTGCATAGACCAAATCACATTTGTTCTTGTTAACTAGGAAGCATGGAATCATAAAGCAAATCCTTATCAGGCATCAGACATTTAGATGTAGTTTTGGTAAAAATCAGTGCACTCTCTTGATTATGTTCCAATAGCTACAAAATGAGGTTGTTTAATAGCCGCTTAAAGAAAGAAGCAGTCCGTAAAGCATATCACATGGACAGCATTGGCTACTTTTTCTTTAGAAAGCCCATAGGTAAAGTTTTCATTTTACTTCAATAGACATATATCATTAGTATTAAAATGTGTCCCTTTTTGGCATTTACAGTTGGATAAGATGGGTCTGGCTTACCATTGGGTATAGGCTCTTTTTGCTGTTCTCAGTTTTGATTTTTTATTTCTACTGAATTCCAGTTAGGAAAAAAATGCTGAAAATCTTCCTCTTCATTATTTTCTTTGCTTTCTTTTCTCATCTGCTAAAATGGACAGATACTAGGGTATTTTTTGACTGATACTTGGAATGTTTTCATTCTATGAAGTTAATTGAGAAGTCCAGTACTAGATGCCTTTGTAAAAGTTAGTTGTCTGATAGATTGTCTACAATCTTGTAAGATGTTTTTCAACCAAATAGTTTTGTAGTCTCTTAATTCAGTTTCTAAATTCTTTCTCTGTCCTACTATAATGGTATTACTCCTTGCCCCTCCAGAATCTTCACAAAGGCTACTGCATAAAGAAGAAAACTGGATTATTCACAGGCAACTGGATTTCTCCAAATATCCTCTGTAACAAATGCCACAATTGATTTTGAAATGAAATTAGGACACTGTCCTTTTGTAAAAAAAAAACAAAATACAAAGAGATAAAATGAGTATCTTCTTGCTGAAAGAATAGAGTGATTTTAGATTTTAATAAAGATTCAGTACATGCAGGAACAAACAAATTTAGTTCCAGATGCTTTTGAAGCCCAGTTAGTAAAATGCAAGCATGTGCTTCTAAAAAGTTAACACTTTATAAAGCATGTTGCCTTAATAATCTTTCTGCCAATAAATGTAGATATGAATTCCATCTCAGTGCTGAAGAAATTACTCTTTTGTTTCTGTTTATGTTACAGATACCTTATTCTTCAGCATCTCCTGGGAACTATGTAGTAAGTACACTTGTATGTGTTTGCTCATTAGAATAGATGTTACATTTTACTTAGGCAAAGTAATTGTTGTCCAGATGTTAAGAAGAACCTTTGTGTATGAGTTGAGAATTGAACATCTGATCTGCAGTTACTTGTTTTGTCTGCCACTGATGGTGCATATGTTGATGTTCATTAATAGAATCATTATCAATCTGGTCAAAGTTGCTCTAAGTAAGTGCAGTATTTTACTTCAGCATGTGTTTCTTTAACCAATGCAATATCTTATGTCCAATAATAAAGGACAAAACTCCCTAGCTTTTTGGTGTTATAATATTGTTTGCATATCTGAACTTCTTTGGGAAAAATATTTGAAATAGAAGATTTTCTCTCACCAAGGATATATAAGAGAGTCCCCATACCTAACATAGATTTTTATTCTTTTTTTGAACAATTACCTTCTGGAGACATGGAAACTCTTTTTTTTCCCCCATGGTCTTTATTTCACAGTCATTGTCTTAGTTTATTACAGATTAATTGATATCATTGTATTTTCTTGGTATCTACTGTAGAATGAAATAGTTTACACTTCAGAATAGTATCCCACACTAATTTCTCATTCAGAAGAGTACAGTGTGCTAATAGTTTCTCTGAAATCTCAGAAACACATTTTACCTATCAACAAAGTGCTTTCTGTTGGAGTACATACTGGTAGGGTTTTTTTGTATATTCCAAGTTTTGTTTCTTCTTTCAGCATTTTTTGGTAATTGCTATTCTTGTACTTGGGTTATTTGCATTTCTGATGTACTCTTTCTGAGGAATATTGTTTCATGTTTGTATCATATGTTTAGTACTGGAGTCAAGATGTAATGGGAGACAATTTAATCTTCTCCTTCAAAGACATTTGTCATTTTTGTTCGCTAGTTGTTGGATTCCAAACTTCTGTTTCTGGGTCAGGTTGTAGTAGACTCTTCTGTTGATATTTCATGTTTTATCATCTGAAGATTAGACAACTGCACTGTAAGGTTTAAATCATCATAAGAAGGAAGAAGCTAGAACCTAAAGCTAGACCAGAATGTGGAAGGAGCAGGCCTTTCATGAGGAGGGCAATATACCAGTGGTATCTGGGCTACTTGCAGTTTTCTTTTAGTCTACATTAGAGAGGTAATCCTGTACTAGCTAGTGCTGAGTTGAGATAAAGTTTTCAAGGATGTCCTTTCTTATTTAAATAGCTTTTTTTGTCTCTTATTCAGACTGATAACTGCTAAAAGTGTTGCATTTCCCATAAGTGTCCATAGTTCTCGAAATTATTTGCTGCATGTTTAGTGGAAACAGTCTAAATCTGCTGATCTTCAAGACAGTTATTTAAGAATTTTGAAAAAGTCTGCTGAGAGAAGAATATTCTTTGCTGGCTTTGCAACAGACATTGGTGATCAGTTTTTATTGCAGATTTTGAAGATATTTCTTAGAATGTTTGACTTTTTTTTATAAGAAGCATCAAGGCCTGAGAAATTAGAAAAAGACACTGCAGAAATTTATTTTAAAGAAGCAAATCTAAGTAAAGTGGGTTGTAGTGCAGGATTCTCTTGATGTATTCACATCAAGCCAAAAGGCAGCAAGGATAAATGATTATGACAAAAAGGGAATTGCCATATTTGAACATAGAGGTATAAGAGGTGGAGTATGAGAAAAGAGATAATTTTACCTTTTCCAGGGACAATGATAAGCCTGATACTGGAAAGCTGCATCTGACTGAAACTTTGCAAGGCAGTTAAAATATATCCAACTATGCAAGAGACACACAAAAGAGTCAAAGAAAAGAAAATGTGTGAGCATACTGCATTGATCCACTGTAATCCTTGACTCAGCACTCCTGCATAGCCATGGGAGATTACACATTTGTTTCCATAGAGAATAAATAACACAGTCTGCACAGCAAACCAAATACTATACCCTGCTCTCCACGGACAACCTCATCATGTAGTTCTCAGACCTACCTTATACTTAGGCATAGTACTTGGGAGAGTAATGTCCTCTCCTGCACTGACACAGCTATTTTAACTCTCCCACATTTAATACACACCTCCGGAGGTGTGGATAAGCTCTGGAGGTGTAGCAAGCTCCAGAGGTGTGGGTTAGACGAGTGGATGGTGAGGTGGATTAACAACTGGCTGGATGGCAGAGCTCAGAGGGTGGTGATCAGCGCTGCAGAGTTCAGTTGGAGGCCTGTGGTTAGCGGTGTCCCCCAGGGGTCAGTTCTCGGTCCAGTCCTGTTCAATTTGTTCATCAATGACCTGGATGAAGTCACAGAGTGCTCTCTCAGCAAGTTTGCTGATGATACCAAACTGGGAGGAGTATCCAATACCCCAGAGGGCTGCATTGCCTTCGAGAGGGACCTGGACAGACTGGACAACTGGGCGGTCAAAAACCTCATGAAATTCAACAAGGCCAAGTGCACGGTCCTG
>JAUBNY010000214.1:608414-630035 GCA_032275445.1 Crypturellus soui
CCTCCCTCGACCTGCTGGAGATGCTCCTCTTAATGCACCCCAGGACCCCACTGGCCTTCTTGGCCACGAGGGCAACTACTGCCTCATGGTCAACCTGTCGTCCAATTATGACTTGTGTAGTTACACTTTTTGATCACACTTTATTGCAATTATAAAGAAAGCTGTCTCCTAACTTAGTTTGGGAATGAATTACTTTGAAGCATTTACTTCCTCGGATTCTGCTAGAATTGGCAGGGGAGTTGTCTGTCCTGTGCTGTTTTGTTCTGTTTTTTAATTAAACTCTCGTCTTCTGTTACAGGGGCCCAGGGGGAGGTAGACCTTGGCCAAACCCAACCAATGCCAATTCTGTAAGTAAACATTTATATATATTAGATACTGTCTTTTATTCAAGGAGTTATTTCTCACCTGTGCACCAAAGCACCAAAAAAAAAATCCAGTTTGCTCAAAAAATAGCATAGGTGCATAAAGGACCACATTTTAACAGAAAATTAGTTGACCGTTCTTTTCATATATATTCAGCTCTGTCATTCCTTTGCATCTCTACAACATTTCCAAACTTCCTTAACAAAAAAAGTCATCCTGGATTACATTTAAAATATATTCTTGCTTCCCTTAGTGTAAGGCAAAAAAGGTTAGGTCAATGGTATCTTACCAGTCAGCTCTACAGAAATCACAGCTTCCAAAGATACTCTCTAATGTGTGCTCATATATTTTATATAGACAAAATCACATTTGTTCTTGTTAACTAGGAAACATGGAATCATAAAGCAAATCCTTATCAGGCATCACACATTTAGATGTGCCTTTGGTAAAAATTAGTGCACTCTCTTGATTGTGTTTCAATGCATGTTCCAATAACTAAAAAGTCATTTTTTTAATAGCAACTTAAAGAAAGAAGCAGTCTCTAAAGCATATCACATGAACTGCATTTTCCATGCTACTTTTTCTTTAGAAAGCCTATAGGTAAAGTTTTCATTTTATTTTAATGGAGCTATATCATTAGTATTAAAATGTGTTCCTTTTTGGCATACAGTTGGGATGAGTCTGGCTTGCCAGAAGGTATACATTCTTTTTGTTGTTCTCAGTTATGAGAACAACATTTCCCTAATTCCAGTTAGGGGAAGAAATGCTGAAAGTCTTCCTCTTTATCCTTTTCTTTTCTTTCTTTTCTAATCTGCTAAAATGGACAGATACTAGCATATTTTTAACTGATATTTGGAATGTTTTCATTCTGTGAAGTCAATTGAGAAGTCTAGTACTAGATACCTTTGTAAAAAGTTAGCTGTCTGATAGATTGTCTGCTATCTTGTAAGATGATTTTCAACAAAATAGTTTTGTAGTCTGTTAATTCAGTTTCTAAATTCTTTCACTGTCCTACCAAAATGCTATTGCTCCCTGCCCATCCAGAGACAATCTTCATGAAGGCTACTGCATAAAGAAGAAAACTGGATTATTCACAGGCAACTGGATTTCTCCAAATATCCTCCGTAACAAATGCCACAATTGAATTTGAAATGAAATTAGGATACTGTCCTTTTGTAAAAAGACAGAATAGTGCAAAGAGATAAAATGAGTATCTCCTTGCTGAAAGAATAGAGTGATTTTAGATTTTAATAAAAATTCAGTACATACAGGAACACATTTAGTTCCTGTTCCAGATGCCTTTGAAGCCCAGCATGCACTGCTGAAAAGTTAACACTTTATAAAGCATGTTACCTTAATAATCAATAATCTTTCTTCCAATAAATGTAGATATGAATTCCATCTCAGTGCAGAGAAATTACTCTTTTGCTTTTGTCTATATTACAGATACCTTATTCTTCAGCATCTCCTGGGAACTATGTAGTAAGTACACTTGTATGTGTTTGCTCATTACAGTAGATGTAATCTTTTATTTAGGCAAAGAAATTGTTGTCCAGATGTTAAGAAGAACCCTCGTGTTTGGGTTGAGAACTGAACAGCTGATCTACAATTACTTGTTTTGTCCATCACTGATGGTGCATATGTTGATGATCATTACTAGAATCATTATCAGCAAGATCAAAGTTCCTCTAAGTGCAGTATTTTACTTCACCATGTGTTTCTTTAACTAATGCGATATCTTGTATCCAATAATAAAGGACAAAATTCCCCAACTTTTTAGTGATATAATACCCTATGCATATCTGAACTTCTTCAGGAAAGTATTTGAAAAAATAGATTTTCTCTTACCAAGGGTATATAAAAGAGTCCCCATACTTAACATTTTAAGAGATACTTTTGTTCTTTTTTTGAACAACTATCTTCTGGAGACATGAAAACTCATTTTTTCCTCGTGATCTTTATTTTACAGTCATTGTTTTAGTGTATTACAGATTAATTGATATCATTATATTTGCTTGATATCTACTGTAGAATGAAATAGTGTGAATAGAATGAAATAAATTTCAGAATAGTATCCCACACTGATTTCTCATTCAGAAGAGCACGATATGCTAATAGTCTCCCTGAAATCTCAGAAACACATTTTACGTATCAACAAAATGCTTTCTGTTGGAGTACATATTGGTGGGGGGGTTTTGTTTGTATCCCAGGAGATTAAGTTTTGTTTCTTCTTTCAACATTTTTGGCGGTTGTTATTCTTGTACTTGAGTTATTTGTATTTCTGATATACTCTTTCTGAGGAATATTGTTTCATCTTCATATCACGCTTAGTACTGAAGTTAATGGGAGACAAATTTGTCTTCCCCTCTGAAAACATTTGACATTTTTGTTTGCTAGTTGTTGGATTCCAGACTCCTGTTTCTGGATCAGGTTGTACTAGTCTCTTCTCTTGCTATTTCATGTCTTATCACCTGAAGATTAGACAACTGCACTGTAAGGTTTAAATCAGCATAAGAAGGATGAGGCTAGAACCTAAAGCTAGACCAGGAAGTAGCAGGCCTTTCATGAGGAGGGCAGTATACCAGTGGTATCTGGGCTATTTGCAGCTTTCTTTTAGTCTGCATTAAAGAGGTGATGCTGTACTAGCTAGTGCTGAGTTGCGATAAAGTTTTCAAGGATGTCTTTTCGTATTTAAATAGCTTTTTTTTTGTCTTTTATTCAGACTGATAGCTGCTAAAAGGGTTGGATTTCCCATAAGTTTCCATAGTCTTGAAATTATTTGCCATATCTTTAGCAGAAAACAGTCTAAATCTGCTGATCTTCAAGCCTGTTTTTTAAGAAATTTGAAAAGGTCTGCCTACTGAACGGAGAACATTCTTGGTTGGCTTTGCCATAGATGTTAGTGATCAGTTACTACTGCTTATTTTAAAGATATTTCTTGCAATGTCTGACTTTTTTTTGTGAAGCATTAAGGCCTGAGAAATTAGAAAAGTACACTAGAGGAATTTATTTTAAAGAAGCAAACTTAAGCAAAGTATGTGGTAGTGTAGGATTCTCTTCATTTTATTCATATCAAGCCAAAAGGTAGCAAGGATAAATGAATATAACAAAAAGGGCATTGACATATTTGAACGTAGAGGTACAGGAGGTAGAGTAAGAGAAAAGAAGTAATTTTACCTTTTCCAGAGACAAGGATGAACATGACACTGAAAAACTGCATCTGACTGAAACTTTGCAAGTCAGCTAAATTATATCGAACTATGCAAAAGAACACACAAAAGGTTCAAATTCCAAAGAAAATGTCTGAGCTTCTGAACATAGGTGCTCTGTGAGGGCCAGTTCCACAGGAGGAGAGAGGGAGGCATTTCTCTCTAATTTCGTATCCTCCCTCTTCTGAAGAAGTTTCCCACTCCAGCAGATCTGCTGATAGAGTTGTCTCAACTGGAAAGTCTTTGTAATTCCAAAAAGCTAACGCTGACATAAGCAGTTGCAGAACTGACTCCTTGCTGAAGTGGTTTCCTTCAACAGCTCCAGGTTAGGGGACATTCACAGAGGCTGCTCCAAGCAGAGCTTAGGCCCTTTAGCAGGGCATCGTGTTGGAGCAGCCCTGATGAGCGGGGGTTGAAAACTGCTTTAGCCAGCAGAGGTGCTTGCACAGCACACAGCTTGTGTGCCCTTGCACAGGGAGATGATCAGGCTTAAAGCAGAGTCACCACTTTGGGGGGAAATGGAAGACATGCAAACATGTCTTGCAAACAGTTAAATAAGCAAAACTGAGGGGCAGTGACTTCCAAAACCAGGAGCAAGAGCAAGGGCTTGAGGGCAGACGGTACAAAGGGTAGCTCTAGGATGAGCTTTTAGTGGATGGATTCGTGATGTTGAGCTAGATGCTTAGAAGGTTTAATCTGATCAGTTTATCAAACAGGTTTTTGAAAAACTAT
This sequence comes from Crypturellus soui, assembly GCA_032275445.1. Taxonomy (NCBI): domain Eukaryota; kingdom Metazoa; phylum Chordata; class Aves; order Tinamiformes; family Tinamidae; genus Crypturellus; species Crypturellus soui. The sequence continues at coordinate 612,719 of JAUBNY010000214.1, forward strand.
TTAGTTGCATATAAATACATTATCAGGGAAAATAAACTTGATACCAAGAGGCTTAGTAAAGTTAATATAAAATTGAAAATTAGATGCCAGTATTAATAATGTGGATAATTAGTCTTGAAATAAATCAGCAGTTAATGTTTTGACATCTCTTGATATCCTTCTGGAAAAGGTTCTTCTGGGTTCTATAAACCTAGAAATCTGAAGTTAGTAAGCCTAAGTACATGAATAAAATGTCACAGCCTGTGATACCTAAAAGGTCAGAATATGTGATCTAAAGGTCCCTTTTGAATTTAGAGTCTGTAAATCTACAGTGGATAATCTTTCCATTGCTGAGGGCTGATCAGCTTTTCAAATGTTTTTGGCAAAATCCATCTTAACATGTTTATTATTATAACTTATTTCTGAGAAATTTGAAAAGGGAGAATCTGTGATCTTGCTTAGCTCGCAATATGGGGGAAGCACAAGATGAAGAACTGAAAGGTGGTGCTATGTGTAAGGACACAGAGGTGTATAGATGTTGATTGTTTGCTAGGGGGTGAAAGATTTCTTTTATCTGCAATTAACTCATAGTTAATGACTGAACGGGAGATGGTGGTGCTTCCTCCTGAAGTGCTATATATTTTAGTTGCATGAACCTGGGGAGGAGTGCTATCAGTCAGAAACCTGCTTCAACACTGATTTTAATTGTCTGATAATACTGTTCACTAGTGTATTACTGCTAAATGTTTTGTAAGTAATATTATTTTTAGTAGGCCATTGAGAAACAGAGTCTGTAGTTTTAATTCTATAAGTTCTTTGCCTCCTTCCAGAATATTTCAGTGAATATGTATCATGGAAAAATCTCAGCAAATCCCTTTTAAACATACAGGAATAATCAAACCTTTATGTTCAGTGATATTGGAAAAAAAATCTGTTTGAAATACTAAATCTTATTTTTAGATAAAACAAAGCCATAAGATGTAATAAAACTTATATAACAATGAAAATCTTCTTTTGTAAGTAAGTAAACTGCATAATTTCTATTATGAAAAACAGGGGGTCAATTTATTTATTGACATTAGAGTAGTTTTATCAAGCTGTATGATGATAGTATTTCCTGTTACTTAAAAATATTAATATATCTGTAGATATATTTGAGGAGGAAGATATATAATGGAGGAAGCAAGAAGTTATGATTCAGTGATTCAGTTCTTACTAAACTATTAGCATGTTTAGAATAACATTATTTGAGACATTCTTAAAGAATCTTAAAAAGCTTACTTAACAATAGAACAGTCTGTGTACATGAACAGATTTGCAACACAAAAATACCTGAAACTAAGAAAATTGATGTTCCGTGGTTTTTTTTTTTTTTTGGTTTTTTTTTGTCGTTGTCATTTTCTCTGATTTAGTAATGTTGGCAAGTGAAATGAATATGTCCCAATTTGGCAGCTGGCAGCATCCTGACACTTTTTTATTTCTTTGTCATTAATTTGTGAATGAATTATAACTATGGATATGGATCAAAGAATTGTATTATACAGAATGAATTAAGATTGTTAGGGTGTACATATTGAGTCTGCCTAAAAGACAAATCTTTCTTTAGATGACTAGTCTCTTCTGCACTCAAAATATATGTTATTTTATGCTTTGCCAGCACTGTTCTGCTGCCATCAATGTGTGGACAGAGAGAAAAAACAGTAGTAACAAAATTGGGTTGAAAGAATTAAATACAATTGTCTTATGACCTTATCAAGTGTCCTTTTTGTCTGACTCATGGCATGATTCAACGTTCTTGACTAATGGATCGTCTTGGATCCACAGTTCTTTATATACCAGAACTCTGTGCCAGACCAACAACATCGTCTCGGTCTTTTAGTGGGTTGTTAGCTTATCAGAAAATGTGTGTGTTTTTACTAGAATAGCTCATGACTTCATGAGTTCACTTGTTTGGTTTTTTGTTATTGTTTTCTTGTTGTTGTTTTTCCCTTTCATGCTAACTGGAATTTTCTATCCACTCTAGGGTCCTCCGGGAGGTGGAGGACCACCAGGAACACCCATCATGCCTAGTCCAGCAGGTATTGAAATATACTCAGAAAAAAATAAAAACAAGTTGTTAAGGGTTTTAGGAAGTACACAAATTCCTTTTTTCCAGATTTTTCTATGCTATTAATGCAGACAAATGGATAGATCCAATTTATCTATGTTTTTCAACAGGAGCAACTAATAAAAAGGTATTAGTTTTGTACTTTCTGTATCAGTTTTTCTTAATACTCTTTCACTCTCTTTCCCTCCATGCTATGTTACAGAGATAGAAAACATTGCACCGAATCTCTACAGTTCAAAACAATTCATATCTCTGGCTCCTGAGCCCATCTTTTCTTGCATTATTTTAGCAATAGTGAGGAAAAAGAAAAAGAGGGGAAGACAGAATATGTATTTGTTTTTGCTCATATCCTTTAGGGCCATTCCACCAGTTTGGAAATCAGGTAATTTCTGAATCCTGTGCAGATTTCCCTGTAGTATCTTGTGGGTAGACCTGATCGATGTATGGTCCTGAGCACCGTATGAAACTCAAGCTTCATTGCATTCTCGGGCTACCTCATCTGTCTGACAGCAGGGGAGTGCTGGATAGTGCTTCTGCTCTGTCCAGCATTGGAGGAGCAAAGACCCAAAGGGACAATTGCCATGTTCTATTTGTGACCTATTCCTAGCACTTCACTGCTGCATTGTTGCTCCTGGCTGCATGATCTGTATCTTGAAATTCTGGCCACAGGGATAACTTGGCCATCCAGAAGGTTGACCACCATTCCTATTCAAGTTTAAAGAATCAAAGAGAAGAATGCAAGGATTCAACGCTGCTAACTAGGTTCTCAAGGCTCAGAGTTGGTCAGCTAGATGCCAGTATCACCCTACATCAGTGTTGTGCAACATACCTGACATGAAGGAGAAACTGCAAGATTGGGAGAATGCTCTTCTCCCTTAGATAGCATTAGAAATGTGTTGGAAAGAAAATAGTTAGATCTTTGATAACCCAATATTCATTAGCTGTTTGGGCTCCTTTTAGAAAACATCTGTCTCTGTAACACACTTTCACCAGCTAAAAGGGGCCATTTCACTCATTTCACGTGATGCTCTAAGTCTTCAGTCCTACATATTCTTCCTGTTCTTTACAGCATAAGAGGTTTAGGGGAAGTTTTCTAACTTCCTGTGGAAACCTCTTGTACCACTATGAAATCTTCATTACGTACAATTCCAGAACTTTAAAAAATGCAATTTGAGATAAAGAGTAGGACTTCCTTGTTCATATAAAGTGAAGAAGATAATTAATGTGAGCTGGTAGTTAAAAACTAAAATCTCTTTTAACATAGAAACAAACCAATAGAGAGCCTGCACTTTTAAAAAGAATCAGCATTATGGTTATGACATGGGTAAGTTGTCTGTGTGCGTTCTGAATAAAGCCTCAGTTGGGGAATTCTTTCCATTTTCAAATGAAGAAACTCTATGGTATTTTAAGGCTTCTCTTTTCCAAAGTATAAAGTTGGCCACTTTGGCCAACCGTATGTATTTCTTACAAAATCCAGTAGAGCAGTGATGCATTTCTCTCTGGAGGTTGTTTTTTCAAAGGAATCTGGTAGTCAAAACACTTGTTCTCAATCTCCATGAACATTGTAAATTACTTTTTACATGCTGATTTTACTTTTTCTAACTTTAGGTAAAAAAAATTGGGGGTTCCCTTTTCTTGAAGGAGTATATTTGAATATTCTAGTGATGAGTATTTCTCCATATATAATTGAATTATTTATTCATCACAATTAAACCTTAGAAAACTATATCAGAAAAGTAAAGGAATAGTCGATGACCAGTATTTAGACTGTCTTGTGAATGCACAAATACACTCTTGCATGCGGTCAGACTGCATTCTCACCTCCAACACACTTCAATCTGATCTAGGCTGCCTTCCCTAGTTCTTGCTCAAAGTTCCCCTCTTCTTGTTTTGGAAAAAGATTTGCAGCTTGTGCTTTGTTAAGCTCAAAACTTATGTTCAAAGAGGTGAAATGGTCCTTTGGAGGAAACAGGTATTGAGCTGCTTAGCTATTTTACTCTTCTTGAAGCCATTGTAGAGATACTGTTTGTTCAGAGTTGCTTGTTTTTTTAAGATACACAGACCCCTTAGGGATTTATTTAGCTTTTTCTTAGGTCATTTTCTGCTCAGTAAACTTGGTTGTTAACATGCCCTATCTCTTGTCTATTCCCTTGTGAAAGGTCTTTTGCCTAATTTGTATACTGATCTGCATTTTATGCCTTTTCCTCCTTACAAAATGCTGATGAAGAATATTAAGATAGTGTGTGTTAGCAGTAGGCGTAGGTTTCTTCTAAGTTCAACCAGAAGAGTTAAATGGATTGTGCTCTGCATGTCTTCGTTGATCAGCCGTGCCTTTCAATGCTGGAGGTGCTCCAGTTTAAAAGTTCACATATACTGAGCGGAGGAAAAGGACACAACTCTCCTCCAGTTCTGTAGGAGCTAATCCCAGGCCAGGAAGCAATAGGGCTCTGTCAGTGTCTGGTAGAACTTACCAGGCTGGACATCACCACCCAGTGCCAACATGATTTTGTTGCTTTTGGACTCACGTCAGTCTTGAAACATTGCACCACCCTGTACCATGAGGGTATATGAGCTAAAGCTGTCCTTTGCACAGTATTCCACTGAATATTTAGATATATCCAGAATATAGTAGACTGACGCAGATTTGAACAAAGAATTTTCATTGGCTGTACAAATGTCAAGTCCATATGGATTATTACGGATGGAAAACAAAATTCAGGGAATATTTATGAGAAAGAACTCCTGTTTTATAGAGAATAATGAAGATGAGTGAAGTAATTTAGAACTTCTGGAAAAAACATTTAAGGAATTAAATAGTTACACATACTTGTGATTTAAAAACCTTTTAACAGTCATGCGTAAAACTAGAGTCTAGAAGTAGTCACCTAGGGAGCATTGCAATTATTTCTTTTCATAGTTCTGTTTTGTGGTAGAAATAGATAACAAGGGAATAAAATCTTCCATTATATTTCCACTGTGTATCAGTGATTCAGGCACAGAAATAATATGAACAAAATGACAAGAAATGTACTAGGTGAGTCTTTTTATTGAAAGGTATATATTAGCCCTTAAAATAATCTCTTATTACAGATTCAACCAACTCTGGAGACAACATGTACACTTTAATGAACGCAGTACCACCTGGACCCAACAGACCTAATGTAAATATAAATTTAGTTATATTATTTTGAATTATACAGCCTTGTTTTATCCAAACTACTACATTTCCATTACATATTATTAATATACCAAGTTTTCCATGGTAACGGGTGACACATAAGAGTCATTTTTATTGCTTTTAATGTTTTGCAGATCAGTCATGCTAATACATACAAAGTAATCATTGGGGCATTTTATTTAGTTTGTTTTTTGTTTTCAAGGAAAAGACCTCTAAAATAAGTGCATATGAATCTTGGAGGTAACTTAGTTTGTCACGCTGCAGTTACAGTAGACTTCTGTACAGTGCAACTACTCTAGGAGCTGCCGTCAAACATCAATTTCTGCAGGATTTAAACTATCATTATAAAAAGCCTCTGCTCCTGGAGAGGAAGCTGCAAACCACTGAAAGGGACCCAGTATTACGTTGCCCTACTCCTCCATGAGAAGTGATAGATTTAGTAGCTTAATAATAAGATAGTTAAGAAGAAATTAACTTGTTTATCTGAATAGGATGTTAAGAATGAAAACTAATGATAACATACAAGTTTTCCCTCCTTAACTCCTCTGCTACCTACAATTAGCAATTATAGAACTGACAAAAAATCTATATTTGTAGAACTTCTTTCTTTATGTGCTTTCAGTTTAGTTTAGTTGTATTTATCTGGTTACTACAATATTTTGTCTATGTTGTGGGCCTTTTGAAAAAATGTCCAGTGGAACTTTAAGAATAAAGGTATTGGAAAGGTAGATTTTGGAAAATCAGTGAATTCAGCAAATGCACTATAATGATAACGCATTGAATGTATAGTTAATAGCTGAACACTGATAGAAATTGTTCATATTGCAAAGGCAATGCAGAGTACTCCTGTCAGAATAAGCAAGATGGGATTTGAAAAATGTTACTTAATAATAAAAGTGTCTAGTAAAACTGTCTTTAACTTCAAAGAGAACACAGTTATTAACATATTGGAAATTGACACACAAAATATTAAAAGTATAACATAAATCATTTATAAGTCGTATGCCAGGCTATACAGATGAGATTGTCCAAAATCATGATGGTAGCATTAGAAAAAGTAAACAAAGGCAATAAAAATCTGTGCAGTCTTTCACTGAAATTTCACATACAAAGATGGAGCTGTGCATTTTTCCTTTGCTATTTTTTCTGAGAAATATTTTGTTTTTATTAGATTATCTACAATAAATTTGTACAGTAACACCAGTTATTAATCTCTGATCCTTTTTTAGTTTCCAATGGGGCCAGGGTCAGATGGACCTATGAGTGGACTGGGTGGAATGGATTCACATCATATGAATGGATCATTAGGTAATGATAATAAATATTGTGAACATTGTGAATTTTCAATGACTAGTGCCATTTTCTGTCACTAGTTCTCTGAATTATGTGTAAGACTGTATGTAGAAACCAAGAAGCTGTATATATAACAAAACATTAAATATTAAGATACTTTTTAAGCATATGAATTGGCAGATATAGTGCATCTCTGGAAGAAAATTACTGAATGTTATCTATATAACAGAGTATAATTTTGAACCTGTTGTCTAAAGCTATTCTAAAGCTGTATCATCACAGTAACGTAGTAGTAATGGCATGAGAGCCTTTTCTCCTTACCTCTCTTCCTCTCTGAAACATTTGAGAAGATCTCTTTGTGACATGCTGGTGCCAGGTCTTACCACGTGTTAAGCGGCTGTAATCCCAACAGCCCGATGCCACTGTTCCAACATTAGCCTTCTGTCTCTTAAATACTAGTTTACTATTCCCTCTCCATAAGCAGCTTCATGGTGGTCATTTAAGACACCAAGAAAGAACATGCATTCTGGGTGGGTATGCAGAGGCAGGAAGAGGGCTGTACAGTTTGACCTTTGACACGGTGATTTTTGAAGGGTACCAGGCTAAGGGAGAAAAGCTTTTCACGTGTCTACAAAAGATGCACCGCTTTATGCTCTGACTAGTCCAGTGAACATATTTTCTTACTGTTTGCTGGAAGGATGAATGACGCTTGAAAGGGATTTGATCAGCAAGCTGCAACTCAATAAATTGTATTTAAGCCTTCCTCTTCCTTACTGACAAGATAAATAAATCCTTTGTATGCTTATAGCATAACATCAGGCCAGTAACTTTGAATCCAGGTTGCCTCCATGTTCTGTTCTTTGCTTCTACTGAGGAGTGTAGGTCATGCAGGCGACGACAAGGGGAAACTCAGTCTGCAAAGACTTCTCATCTCTTTCCTCTTTTATCCCCATTTCCTACTAGCAAGGTTCTCTTTTACATCTGGGAACTAGTCTTATGCATTCACAAGGCACCAGCAACATAGCTAAATATCATTTTCCTTTATGTGAAAAACCCAAGCAAGGTACATACATGACAGTCATGCACATGCCAAGCTATCACAATTCCCCCCATTCTATCCATGAAGAAAAGCTCTGTCATCTTCCCAGCACAAACCATCTTAAATTCCCTTCTACAGTTAACACCTTTTCATTCCATATTGCCATGGTGGATGAAAAGTTACCACAGATATAGCCAGAAATTGGAGATTATAAGACAAGATCAAGATCAAGAAATTGGAAAAAAGCTGTGTATAACAAGAAGAGAAGAAAAGCTTTAACTGGAGACCATCAAATCTCCCTGAACAGACATTCTGAGCAATAGAACAGATTTCCTTCTGGGAAAGCAGGTCTCTGAAATTCCTAGATTACCTTTCATAAGGCCATTTTGTGACCTTATAACTTTTCTTATTGCATATTACAATCCTGAAACAAACTGCTGCTTTAATTAATAATGATGCACATTATTTTAAAGCAAATGAAAAACTCGGTAAAAGTTTTTTCTTCTTTTGTTTTTCTTCTGCTTTTGTTTCTTCTTATAGCTTGAAAATTATTTCTTAGCTAAATAAAAATGACAGTCAAAACAGTTTCAGAAGGATTCTATGTCTATCTAGCATTTGGTTAGTTATTTTCTGTAGCGAAAATAATTACATGGTTAGTCAAATTAGCTACAACTGCCTTCTAAGGTTAATTTCATTTCTAGAATGAAACCTGAATTCTCTTAGGAGTGTAGGCCTGGAAGAGGCCTCCTGCGTTTCATTCCATGCTGCAATAGGCAGCTCGGTCACATAATCGGGAGCTTACAATTGTTAGACTCCATCTTGAACACTTCTAGATTCTTTGATTAGATATCTATTTCCAGTTCTTAAGGTTGGAAAGTAATCTTTCTGTTATTTCCACCAAAATTTATCCACTTGTGATAAAATGACTCTTCCCAGAGTTTATATATCTGGAGTACTTGGAGTACTTAAAAGAGAGGAATCATATTCCTTCTCAGCCTTAATTTGCCTTGCTAAGTATACGTGCTATTTCAGTCCTCTGAAACTCCACACAACTCCACTCCTCCCACAAATCCATTTTCTTGATTGTTTTTCTCAGACACTCTTCCAGTTTGAATTTGTCTTCCCTGAAAATAGAAGACACAAATTGTTTACTGTCTGATGCTGCTAGAAATACTTTTATTGATAAAGTGTATTATTTCCCTTATTCTTTGCTTCAGCCAAATAGAGCTACTACATCTGAGAAAAATTCTTTCTACTAATATTGCACACACGATACTGAGTTTTATTTAGTCTGTATTACTCCATTGCTCCTTAGAATCACCTTCTTTTCTTCTGAAAGAAATTATTGTCATCAGTGTTTGTACTGCATCTAAAAGTGATGTCATATCAGCCAATTTCTCCTTCGGACTTAGGCTTTTTGGAGCAAAGACGCAGATAAAATATCACTACCCTCTGCTGATCCTGAAGATACTACTTTCACTAGCAGTTTTCTAGGGAATTTTGGATAGCTAAAATTCAGTAAAAATGGTGGTCAGTTTTTTCAAGACAGTTACTTTTATTAGTTATCCATGATTTTACTTTTCTTCTCAAGCTGAAGCAATCTTTCCCTTGGATGCATGTCTTCCAAATGAGCTGCAATAGCTGTGCCCTGCCATTGCTAAAGAGAACAGGGAGGTTGGACATATCCTTTCTTGCGCTGTGCCAGGCCTTCTCATCCTAAAGGATGCTATTCAAGGAACTGATACAGATCAGAACTGTATCCTTCATTCTTTTCCACTTTTTGTACTAGATGTGTATACAGAGAAGAACTAGCATCCTTAGTAACTGAGTGTAAACTTTCTCTGAGAGAGACAGAAGATTCAAGCATGGTTACGTTTTAACATTGCTGTTAATGTTGCTGTTAAACTCTTCTTTTAAATGTGGCAATATCACAGATTAATTTCTGTCCAAAACTAATTGAATAATGATTTGTTTTAATTTAAGGATCAGGAGACATGGACAGTATTTCCAAAGTGAGTATCTAATAAAATATTTGGAGTTTTTAGAATGATATTTCATACTTAAAAACATGTGCTAGACTTTGTCAATATTTTTGTTATGTATCTATATTTTTGACTGTCTATTCTTTGGAGGATGTGAAGATATTAATTAGCATTAATTGAAAGTTTTAGAACAGTATCTTTAATCAATAGAGAGTATAAGCAGACCTATTTCCTATTGCATAGTGGAATGTGTTAGTTAATGTGATTAATATATATCCAGTTCACTATATTCTCCATGCTGGTAAGACAAACGAGTATCGGTCTAATCATCAATCTAGTTAAACATAAATTTGCAAAATGTCATTAGGATGTTACTTTTATGCACTGCATGATTGCATTTGTCACCTTTGTAAAGCAACGTTAATATTTTAATCACTAAGTCCCTAAAAGTAAGATTAAAAGTAGTTGCAGAAGAAGCACTGTTTTGATAACACAATCATTAATAGTATATATGAGTATATTAAATAGCAATGTGAGTTGAACCTGCAGGGGGTTACATCTCCAAAAGCATATCATGCTTGAATGTGTTGTTTCTTCTTTAAAAATAAAAGCCTACTACATCTGTTTTTATTATTAATTTAGGAGTTTATTCAAATAAGGAATTAATAAGCTTATTTCAGTGTTGATAAAATGGTAGAAGTCTGTCGCTGTAAATCACAGTGTTTTGTACTCAGCATCTGCACATGTAACTGATGGGAACTAGCGAAAACACTACTAAAACAATCTCCTGCGTTTCACTACTTTTGATCTATAAATATAGACATTGAAGGAGTTGTTACAGTTAAAATTTCATAACTCATTCATTTGAAATTACTGTAACAAAATTTTGATCCATTTTCAAAAGGAAAACATGGCATTTTGATTGGAATGAACAAACTACTTGCTGGTGGTGCTTGGGTGAGCCAGGGCTAAGCAGCGCTGTGCCGTGGCTGACTGTCTCTCTACACAGACCTTTCCACTCCCAGTCTGCCTAAGGCCCTTCTGCACATGCTGTGGTCACACTAAGGATGTCACTGTGGATATATCCAAGGCTCCCACCAAGACAGGGACATGTACGTGTATATCCAAGGGGAAGAATCTGGAGAACCTTATGGTCTTCCCCAGTTTGGCAGGGAGATGGGAGGAAGGTGTAGCTTTTAAAAATGCACTTGTCTACATGTGGAGTTATGCTGTGTTGTTTACAATGAGTTTGCAGTCCCTGCCAGTGTACAAGACATAAGCTGGCATCAGAAGAAATTCATCATAGAGCAACATAGTTCTTTTAAAATGTGATAGGCGATTTATAGCCTCAGAACAACCTTGCATGGCCTTCCTTGGAGAATAGGACCGCAACAATATATATGTCTGCGGGTTTCTGGGGTTTGATGCATGCAAAATTAATATGTGGCTGCCTTCCAGTTCTGTACAGTTACCAGGATTGTACTTGCTCTGTCTCCCTTTATACATCACCAACTAGTTGTGCAACTGGCTTTTGCACAAGTAGATTTCCAGACTACTGATTAATGTGGCACAAATTGTTCTCTGATAGTAACACAGTTTGGGGCATGTGGTGCTAGATGCTCAAGTGCAGGCACGGGATCGTGTTGGAATAAAATGCATGTTGGAGGAGCTGATCGTCTATCATGATTATCTACCATGAAATACTGAAAACTAATCCAGTTTTGATAGAATCAAAACAGTTCACAAAATTCATAGTTACATTTTCCAGCAGAGAATTTAATTGGCACAATGGCAAAATGTGAAATTCTTACAAAATAGATTGAAATGCAGGGAGTAAATGAATTTAAATTATACATGTTAAATAAAGACTAATAACCACTGTTTCTTGCAGCACCCCTGAAATTGTGCACTCATCAAATACTTGCTCTTAAAAAAACTCAGCTACTGCTAATAATGCTAGATCCCAGACTGACCATAAAAGCAGCCTGGAGGGAGTTGCTATAAAAGTATTTATTTGGGGAATTTGAACCTTTGGGATGCCACACTGTAGCAATTGCACAATTTCAAAGCTTAATACTATATAGACCAAGATAAAATAGAGATAAAACACAAAGGAATAGAAAAAAAAAAAGGTGGGACCATCTTATAAAATAATATTGACAAAGCCCTAGCAGTTTTTAAAGTCTAGTAGAGTTTTGTAGATCTTAAAGCCAGAAGGGACTGAGGTGATTGTCTAGAATAAGTCCCTGCATAACACACAGGAAACAGGACTTTTTAAATTTTTTTCTGCTTCAAGGACAATAGCTGTCATTGAATGAAAGCGGTAGCAGTCAGTATTTGCCAAGTTGGGGATTCCTAAATATTTGCTGTACTAACTTTGATGTATAGCAAAATTAAATGTCTGATTGTAGTAACTAGTTAATTCTTTTAATTACCTTTGATGGTCCCCTCAGGTGTTCTCTAGTGATTCATGGAGATCTGAGGATCAAGGTTTAAAAACTGGTGATCTAGATGGTGAAGAAAACCAAAGGGCTAGGGCAAGCATATTGACCACTTATACCTTGCCTATAAGTTGTGTTTCAGGTGCTAATTAAAATCAGTTATGCTTGCATGGTGCTATGTAATTAATTCTATATTTCTTCAATGTGAAAATAAATACATCAAGCTGAATCCAGAAACCTATTTGCTAAGTCAAGTGAAAATGGTGGCCTTCCTTTGAAGGAATATGGTTGAAATTTAAGAGTAGCCTTTTAGTAATCATGCAAAATTCTTCAAGTTTGTCCTCTTGCTGTCTTAGTTGCACTAAATGAAGACAACATGCATTTATTTTCAAAGGGCAATATATTAAGCTTCATTAATACGGTCTTAGCATTTTAATTGAGAATTAACATAAGAAAGAGAAGACAAATTGACTTATGGTTTTTCCAGATGTTATCATTTGATCTCTGTGATCAAAAGTATTACTTTGAGTTGCATTTCCTTAGCTTACCTATTGATGATACTGAGTTTTTGTTAAGTTTATTGTGACACATCAAACTTTAAGCCTGCTACATTTGTATATAAAATCTCAACAGCAATATTGTGTTTAAACTTTCTATATTTAAAAAAGTCAAGGGAAGAACTGTGGTAGGTAGACGTAGGAATTGTTTTAGGTGGAGTTCATGATTTCACTCCTCCTTTTCCCTGATTATTTTGCACCACAAAACCTATATTACAAGGAATCTAGCACTGAGGGAATTATCTATGCTCCAGGCATGGCAGCATACCACAAATCAATGTTATAAACAGCCTAACTGATTACAGTGTCTACAATAATCATGTATTAGCTACTGACCCTGAGCATTTCATGGGACACTTACTTTATTTTGCTCTTTCTGTATTTAACTGAATTGTGAAAATATTTTCTGAACATTGTAGAGGTGGTGGTACAGGAGCAGAAAAGAATTTTTCTTCATAAGGCTTCTTATTGTCATTATTTATTAGCAATTAATATATCTCAACACTCAAATAGTAAATTAAGTAAGAGAGTAAATACTGCCTTATGCTCTGTGCAAGCCTATAGCAATAGCAAGCCTAGTCTAGTAGGCTACTATTTGGGCATCTTTTACCTTAAAATTCTGTTAACTCAAAAGATTCTGTGTATAACTGCTTTTGGTGATTTAGCAACTCAAAATTTGAATTAGAAGCTATTTCAACAAACCAGACACCATAAAAAAAGACTCCAAATGCAGCCCTTGATTTGTAAAGGTCTGTGTGACCTGGATCTGTTCACTTGTCTACCTTGTCTCCTTTATAATCTGGAATCACATATGTCAAGACATGTGCTCATGTTCTTCGCTGAATTTGCCTGTAGTGGTTTAATGTAGTTAGAGAGCTAACTGTTATTCCTACAAAGCCACTTGTGATTTTTCCTGAATGCACTAGAAGATGATTCTGGCTATCTGAAAACAAGAATTAAAGGCAAATCATTGTTATTTCAGGAGATAAAATACAGGTTAAAATTAGTAATTGAAGCTTACACAACTCTAAGAGGTTTATCTTTCATCTTCAGAAATCTCAGTGCATTATATGGACACACTCTAATACTTTCACACATGTAGTAAAACTAGGAAAAGAACTGAAATGTGTATTTTAAAATCTTGTTTAACAGAACTCTCCCAGTAATATGAGCATGAGTAATCAGCCTGGCACTCCCAGGGATGACGGTGAGATGGGTGGAAACTTCCTAAACCCTTTTCAGAGTGAGAGCGTAAGTCTTTCTTTTTTACTTGGCAAACCTTTAATCTCTGAAGATTTATTTTAAAAAATAATAATAACAAAATAAAGAGTTTAGTAGTAACCGACGCAGTGCTTTACCGTACATGTTTTTTACTTGTTCCTAAAATTATAGTATTGATTTATTAAAGAATTGTGCCAAATACTGTTAGAAGTTGAACTGTAATTGCGAAGTAGGAGAGGTGTACATTTGCTGCAGAAACTCTTTTTCTAGATTGAGAGGTCATTTTGTCAAGGAAAGGTATCAAGCAGTAATGATACCTAGTAATGATGCACATAGTAATACACAACAGGCCATATCTGAGGGCCCTAGGTATGCATGGATGGCACATTTTTACATTTGAGTGTCTCAGCTAGTAGTGGCCCAATTTTTGGCTTCTGAACAAGGCAGTTTGTCAAACAACAATGTATTTCAGAAGGAGATTCACACTGGAGTGTATAATGAGAGGTCAAAGAGATCCTATGTTGAGAAGATGCAATGTACTTTTAGAACCAGAAAAAAAAACCAAATATGCCCTCTAGTGTTCATTATCAGCCAAATGACATTTTTAAAAATAGATATTTGAGGCTGCAAAACATGATATAAAATATATTGCAGAACAAGACTTCTATTTTCTATGCCTGAAGCTGGGTTTCTAAATCCACACTGAGATTCCTAAATAGAAGTGGCCTGATTTTTCAGAAGTGCAGGAGTGACTTCAACACTTCTATTATTATTGGAATTCACTGCTCTCAGAAGTGAGTGCAACTCCATTAATTATGCCAGTGGTGAATTTTCACTTAGAAATTATGAGGAATAAAGAATATGAGTTTCTTTTAGATCACACCACAGTCAAATTGCATGGCAAATTTCAATGAAATCGGATTTATTTTTGGTTTTGGTTTGCTTCTTAAACTGAAAAGGAAGAAGGGGATATTTTCTGCATGTCAGCTTTTTGTATTCATTTTGTATTGTATTTTGTGTTCAGATTGTTTGGGGTGTTGGAGAAAATTGGTTTGTACAAAGCAAAAAGATTGATGTTTGGAAATCTGCAATAAAGCGGTAACCACAAAACCTCCGTTAAATGAGATCCTTGGATATGGTAGTGCTTGGCTGTCAGTCCAGTATACTTTATTAGTACCGAGGAGAGCTATTTCACCAAACCAAACTCCCTGAAAGAAGGACAATCATTGTACTCAAAAGACCAGTAGTTTTCTCAGACACTTAACTGAATTTTGGATTTTGGATGCGTTATTTGCCTATCTCGTATGGCATTTGAGTTTTCTCAGAATTTTGCTATGCCTTCTGTGTACATGTAGGTATCAGTTTTCCTCCAGCACAAGTCACATTTTAGTTCTTGTCAGCTGTTTTGCTTCCTGATTCATGTTTTCTTTCTCAGGTATAGATATTATGAAATAACCTTTCAGGCAAATTTCTGATCCAGTTCACTAGGAGTTTTGCCTGGGGCAAAAGGGGGAAAGAAATGGATTAGTAATAATTTAAAAATCGCAAATAAACACTGGTTTAATTGCACTGGGTTATCTTTACAGAATACTATTTAAAATGCCACTTATTCCTTGTCCAAAGTGATTACCCAAGAACCAATAACTTCAGCTTTGATAAGGAAATTACTTGAATAGGTGCTTAATTTTAAGCATTTGAGTTGCTTTCCCTCATTGGATAAGCACGTTCATGCTAACTTTGCAGACTCCGTATGAGAGGGCTCAGCATAGGATGAGAGAGTAAGCCACAAAGCAGAGGAACCATCAGACACATGACATGTGGCAAAATGGATTTTACACAGGTGGTCAATTCTGTGTAGCTAATATGAAAGAGAAGCTCAGTCTAAAATGCTTTCTGAATATGCTTGGATATTTAGACATGGCCAACTCCTAACTCTAGCTTTGGCAGTTTCTTGTTACATATCTGTCTTTTGAAAAGGCAAATTGGTGTCATTCTGTTTGTTGTATCAGTTTTCATCACACTTACAAGTATAATCAATACGTTTTACATTCGACCATTTTCCTCTCCTTAGAAGATTTCAGGCCAATTAAATATTTCTGCAACCTGCAAGTTTTAATTAAAATAAGAATTGAAATGGCATAAATGTGCATTGTGGTGTCCCATTTTTTATTGGTAATAAAGTATTGCTAACATGAGAGCAACTGTAGCTTGTTTAAGAGCCACAGTTTGATTTGTGTTACAGTAATAGTATAATGTGGTAACTGGATTTTCAGCTCACATAAAGAAGAATGACCACTGGTGTTTGATTCAGTTTGCCACCTAAAGTCTATTATCCTGAATTTAAAGCCTGTTTTAAGCCTGTTTTAATTCCAGAGAGATATATATTCACTCCCTTTTTCCCATCAAGAAATAAAAAGTTCTCCAAAATAGTTAAGTGGCTCAAGTAACTGCAAATGTCAACCTGACATTAGCTATTTGCCTAACTAAATCCTCCCAGTAATCAACAAGTTAAAGGTGTGAAAAGCATCACTTAAAGACTCATTTACCCCAGTACTCAGGCTGCTGTACCCAGCCGGAAGCTGAATTCAAGTGAATTGATCTCATCACCAATAGCTGTATTTTTACGTAATGAGAGAAGTATAATCAAGGTTATGATACTACAAATTGAACTACAGCCTTAGCATATGCTCTAGTACAAATTATGGAGAAGATTCAGAAGTTATTTAAACTATCTGCTGTGCTCCAGAACTGGTTGAAATGAAAGCTGGGAAAGAACTGTTGTTAAAATGTGGATTCCTCTTTTTGCAGTACTCCCCTAGCATGACTATGAGTGTGTGATCCATTATCAAGTCTCCTCATGAAGACCACAGTGAGTTGGCCCTCTTCAGAGAGCTACTGCAGAAGAAAATTATTCGTCCCAGTGTACAGTTTAACAAAAGGATCTCAGATACAATCAGACCCACCATTTTTTTTTCTACCATCTCCCCAGTTTTGTCAAGAAAGTGGGTCCCAAACATGATTGAGACAACTGTAAAGTGGCGTTACAGAACTGCCCAAGATGGAACTGCAAACAATTATCTGTGTATGTACATGTATGAGTTGGTGTATATGTGTGTGTGTGTGTGTGTGATATGGAAATGCACACATACATATATAGGCCTGCAGGACATTGTAAAATATTATCACATGGCATCTTAAGTAGATATGAGAAGTAGGGACTTCTATTCCATCTTTTTTTTTCACGTTTACATTTTAATTATTAAAATTTGCTTTCCCTCTCCCCTCCTGAACTGTTTTATGTTGCCTATATCACTGCTTTATAAGTTATTTTTTAAGGTGAACTCAAATGATAAATTCTTCTGATTTTGTAAATGTCTGCCGCTATGGATAGGAATAAAATTGCTTATAAGAGCTTTCATTAACTTGTGTTTGATACCAGTTACCCTGTGAATCACAAACTGTACTGTCTCAAGAAATAGAAGAAAGCTCATCTTAATTTTTTTGGAGAAATTTAATAATT
>JAUBNY010000214.1:636422-646993 GCA_032275445.1 Crypturellus soui
TTCAGTAACAAAATGTTCTTGAAGCAAATCACTGTTCTCCTAAGAAATTTTACAATCTGCTTTCTTGCAGTTCGGTCTGGGAACTCCCTAGGATTTTACAATGCCAGAACACAAGACTCAATTTTACTGACAACAATTCTGGCAGTGTAGCATTAGTTTTCATAAGGAATCAGCTGAAAACATGGGGGTTTTGAAAAGCTGCGCCTTTTTTCAGTCCCTTCATGCACTCAAAAAGACACCATACAGGTTAAAATTTTGGTCTGTTACAGAAATATTTACAGTTCTTTGGAAAAGGAGGGCATTTTAACAGTAGCCATGACTGAAACCTTGCTTGTCCCTATTAACTGAAATCATTAATAATCATCTTGGATATGAACAGTTTTTACTACAGAATGCTGTTCTAGTTAGTGAGGAGACATATTATCAGCTGGATAAACTGGATGTTTGTAGGCTTCATTTCTGTTGCTTAATCTTGCTGTTTTCTTCTCTGTCATTTGGATTTTCCCATTGCTTGTACTAGGCCAGATGTTTGCACAAAAATAAGAACGTTTTTCCCAATAAACATACGAAAAGTTGTTCCCATCCATAAATAGAGCCTTACTTGCAGGGAGTTTATTTCATTAGAGACATTGTGCATAATAACAAACAAGGAGTGGCTGTGCAAGATCCTGAGAGTCCTCGATGTTAGAGATGAGGAAAGTTAGCATCTCAGAGGCTTGTGCACTGGATGAGATGATTTGTAAATCACATAAAATCACTTGAAACAAAAGCTGATATTTGCCACACAGAATGGAGGAAAATAAAATCCAAATAAAGCCTACTTAGTTGAAGCAGAAATTTCCTAAAGATATAATTTACTACAAGAATTTGAGAAGCATGTAATCAATGATAAGTTTGTTAGCAGCAGCCATCAACAAAACTGCTGGCTACAATTCAGTAGCTCCTCTCTTCTTTAAGATGAGGTGCAGCCTGCAGTCTTACCCACAGCAAAGAGACTGCAGGAAAGTGAGGTTTCTTGGCAAAGAGAGAAGGTTATAGACAAGGGACTGTAAAATCCATAGGCTTGACCATGTGTTACAGATGAGTAAAGTGCCAATCCAGCTGGTGTCAAAGTCCATCTCCAAAATACCATGCAGCAGCATATTGAGTAGTTTAGCAGAAATGGAAAGCAGTTTTTTACAATGCCATCTACAAACGTGACCTTCAAAAGTTCCTAGCTCTGTTCTCATTTTCTAAGTAATGTCCAGTTTTCATTTGAATTCTGTTTATATTGATGGTTAAGGAGGAGTAATATAACTTTCTAAAGAAACCTGAAATACAGACTTGAACAGTGGTGTGAGCAAAGTGGAAGCTGGAGCATTCTTATTATTTGGGAATGAACTAACATTTTTCTTTCAGGACAAAACCAAAAATGAATCCTTAGAAGCTTTCTTAGTCTTGTGGTGGCTATTAGGGAAATGTAAATCAAAATGCTACATATGTCTAATGACCAAGTTGGAAGACTTTTTTGTGGCAAGTATCCCTGTGCAAAAATATTGTGATGCATCTATTTTGTGCATGTTTGCCCCAAACCACAAAAAAACAAAAAGCCTTTTATGGCCTGCTATATGTGCATCTAGCAAACACTCATTTCTGGTGGGGAGAGGAGGAAAATTTGATAGTTGGTGTGTTATTGTTTTTATCTGAATTACTTAAAGCATTGGTAAACTATTGTCAACTTTGTTCACACTGCACAAGATAATCTGTGTAAAGATGTATTTTTTTTCTTTGCTGCTGGCGTTATAGTTTCAGTGATCCATGCATAGTCTGTAAATTCCTGTAGGTTTTGTGTAAGAAACCTTGTCACCATTGCTTAATACTGTAAATTCTTGTTTTGAAGCAAAGGGTGGCTTTTGACTGTACAGCCATGTGTATTATATACTACAATAATACTTGTTCTGTCATCAAAACCTGCTGTTCACATATAGTTAAAGCCTTGCTAAGCACGCTTAGTGGTTTCAGGAATTTATTTCAAACAGCAAATATATAAGCCATTTACAGGAATATTAAATCAACTTTAATGAAAAAGAATTTGACGCAGTTCAGGTCCTTTTGGAGAGCTTGGGGTTAGATGTGAGGGGACAGGAGGCAGCTGCAGTTCAGCACATTTCATGGTGCAGCTTGTGCTTTCGCCCACGAGGTGCCTGTGCAGAGCCTGCCTGGGCTGGGAGCCACACGGGCGGGAAGGGCTTCCCTCCCCGTGTCCCTGTGCCAGGCAGGAGCTCAGCAGCCCGACTCGGAGAGCTTTTCTAGCCTACAGGCTTCCTTGCTCCGTGTAAGTGTAGCTGTGCTTTCCTCTTTTCCTCTGGCTTTTCTTCTAGTGTGTCTTTTGTTTGCACTTCTGCGTTGGTGCCAGAACAGACACCCAGCTGCAGGGTAGGGAGGAGAGGTAAGGGAGCACTCCCTCTATATTGTGCCCTGATCCGCGGTCCCGCAAGTTTGATGTGTGGCAGTGTTTTTAGGAAAAATTCATTCTTTGTTTACCAAGAAAGAGGGAAAACAAAAGAAAAACCTTCTGAACTCCACCATTTATATTGTTATTTCATGTTATACTACAAAGACCTGAAAATATGTATGTGTTCTCTGCTTGTTCCTGACATCAGAAACTCAAATCCTGTCTAGACTGAAAGATTTTATGACTGGAAAAGAGTAAAAAAGCTGGCAACACAACCTGAGAAGGTTGAAGGAGATTCTTACGTAGATCATTTTAAATCGTGTTTTACTCATTTTTGTTGATAGTTTCAATGACAAGGTTAGCCTTTGAATAAAGGCAGACTTTCTTAGTGACTTTGCACCTTCAGCATTTCACATAAAATTCTGGGTATTTGCAATAAATATTCCTCACACCTCCAAGCCAGATTGTAGATAAATTCCTTGTATTACTAAAGTCAAAAAAGAAAAAAAAAATAAAAAGGTTTCTAGAGATTACTTAAACCCTTTATGGAGAGCAACAGAGCATAATCCCAAATAGAGAGAAGTATTTGCAGCTCACATCTGAATAATTAGGTAGGTATGTTTTAGACAAAGAATAACTTTCAACATCCTTCCTGGAACTGTTCAAACTGCACTCTGTAATTAATGAAAACCTCAGTAATATTCCAGATTGGCAGCAATTCATCAATATAAATATTAATGTAGAAAATAGAAATCTTGATACTGCCTCTGACCTTAAGCATTAAAATTGATAATGCAGGAGTCTTGTAGACTTGGTGCATTTCGGAGCAGCTGTCCCTCTCCTCGGAGGGTGCCTGATCTTTGTTTTTGACAAGGAGCCAATCCATGTCATACCGAGAGTTCAAAAGCACGGCAAGAGGGACGTCCCCCGCACTCATCCATATGCAGCCGTGTGTGTCTTACGCTAGGATGAACAGTCATTCCAACTGCAAACTTCTCCAGAGCTCGTTTGTAACTTTTATCAACACCCGTGTAGATCATTTCCGAAGGGCAGCAGTCTGTGTTGATGAGGGAGCCAACAAGCTGCCTGACAACCATCTCTTTCCAAATGCCTCCGTCTTGCTCCGGGGCCTGCTCGCCCTCGCAGCCGCAACCCTTGGCAGGCGTTGTGCCAGGAGCACAACTTGCCCTCTGACTGCATCAGAAAACAGACCTTGCACTGAAGGATTGCTGTTCCTAAAAAACCTTTTTTTTTTCGAAATATTTCAGCTGCTTCCCACCGCAGCTGAAGTGCTGAGGTTTGGTGGTACTAGTTTTCTTGTACCACAAGATGTTCTGATGTACCTTGAGAACAGGCCATCGAAGGCCCACATAGCACAGCTCTGGGGACTCTGCACTCAAAGCAGCTTCCTTGTCCAAGAACCAGACATGGGAAAGTCACACAGAGGTCATAAAATCGAGTTTCATTGTTTCATTTTGAAAAAGTTCCTGGCAAGGCTGGAGAGTTGCGAAGATGCGGATCACACAGGTCGTTCACTACAAAGTGTATCTGCGCTGGGGCCTCAGACATTGGTGTTATTATAGACCGTGTTTTGTAATGATATTACCATACCACTGGGCCACATTTGTTTGTATTTCACCCTGTGGTCTGATTCATCCTACCCTAACCTTAGCAGCCTTAAAATGAGCAGCCCAGGCTCCCTCAGTCACTGGGGGCAGAAGAAGAGATGCCTCCAGAAGATCTTATTATGGCATCAATTACTCTCTCAGTTAATGAATCCTGCATGGTTCTAGGGCCCTAAAATTAAGTAGGATGAATTTAAGTGTTTATGTTTAGCCTCACTTCCGTGTATACAAAAGTCTGTTTATTGGAGCCCCATATGAGCATGGGCAGAGCCTTTAAGAATTGTGCTTGTGTGACTTCCAGATAATTTTCTGAATCCCTCCATCAAAAACATGAGATTTCTGACCCACAGGTTATTATTCTCTGCTTCCTTTTTTTAGAAGCAGGTGTACCTTGAATTGACTTGTTTGAACATTTCTAGGAGGTTTAGCCCTGCCTAGCAATTCTAGCCTTTATTTGTTAAATGGGTTCTCTCACTCCTTGGCAGCACAAAGAGATCCATTCATTCAGAGCAGCATATGAAGAGCCCCTTGCATAGATGAATCAACATCAGCAATAGCATATGCTGCTCTTAAATTCAGCCATGAGCTTGTAACTAAGGTATTAATATATATATTTTCTAAGGATGGCTAAACATTCCTTTCCTAGGAGCTGTAAAGGAGAAATCTAGCAGCTCATAATTTAGAATTGTGAGAAATGGTGGTTTATGTTTTTTGTGAGCTTCCTGTATGTTATTTCACACCCTGGTTTGGAGACAGGGAAGCAGCCGGTCGAGGGAGGTTTCTGCTCCTTGCAGACAGCGCTGCTGTCTGGGAGCGCAACCCCCTTTGTAGCGGGTGCTCCTGCCGGCCGGCACCATCCACACACCTAGTTCAACTTGCTCTCCCGCTTCCTTAACCGCTGCTGCCGAACCGTAGCAACGGCCCTGCCGATTCGTGTTGCAACCTGAGAAGCACCTGAGGTTAAAAAGTAGGAGTGTTGCAAATTGAAGTGTCCACACTCCGCCGGCTGGCCTGAGACAGGCTGCCTCCGTAGCTGCCGGGTTACTTCACCGCACAAGAGTAGGTGTAATTTTGTTTTGCAAGTCTTAACAGCAGCAGTATTGCTATGTTTGCTTTATTTTCTGAGTTGTGAGTGAGTCATTTGGTGATGAAAATGATATGCATCTTGTATAGCTATGAATAGAAAAAAAAAAAGTGAAACGCTTTTTAGGATGTGCTAGTACAATCTCTGCTCTGCTCTATATTTTAAGAGCTAAATTTCACCAAAATATTATGTTCAAGAGTTACCTTTGCAACATCCTTGTATGAGTATGGGTATGAATTTTCTGTTACTGTTTCTGGGTCTCGGTGGACTCTGGGCCAAAGGTAAAGCTGTTGCAACGGGCAATATAACTGTGGAGCCACTTACTGACTACTTTGCAGATGCATAAAACCATTCTGTCTCTTGGCTGGTATTCTTCCAGTTTTCCTGGTAGGTCACCATAATCCTGCATATCTTTGTCTGCCACCAGAGGAGAGGTGGACTTGCTTTCCACCCGGAACTGCAGAAATGTAGCAATTAATCAATTCTCTTCTCTTATTTGTAGAGTTTAACTTTCAATTAACATATTTTTAGTTATTGTCATTGAATATCTGGAGGTCGTTTGAACAAAAATATATGAATATATATAAATTACAAGAAATATAGGCTTGTATTGTGCCTTTGTAATTCTCTTCAGCTTCAGTATCTATAAGCTACAAGCAGACAAGCTTCTTCCCTCTTTTGGGATACTCTTTGCTACCTAGTAACTTCATTAATAGAGGATATTTGAGTCTGCTGGGACTAATGTGTATATTTTCCCAGCTGAAAGTGCCATCGTGCTCTCCACCAGGCATAAGCACAATGACACATCACTTCAGTGCATGCCATCTTCTAGCTTTTCTCTCTCTCTACCTATGACTGCATGTGGAAAGTTTGTAAACGCTGCTGTATAAACTGCTACATTGTTTATCCAATGTAGGTGTCCATCTGCATCCCTTGTTTGCTCCAAACTCCCATTAACGTGAAGGTTACTGGTGGCTTTAAAGGGAGTTTTGGAAGCGCAAGGGGTGCAGGGGGCAACTCTTCAGTAGTTTACAGGCTGCTGTAAATTAATGTCTTTTCAGCAAACAAATGTAGCATTTTAGCAGTGACTTCCTAGTGAAAACACTGAGCGTGCTTATCAGTTCAGATGCTAAGATAAGAGTGTCAGGCTGTAATTGTAGTTGTATCTCATCTGATGTTGACAGCTCACCAGTACTGTTTAATGAGGTATGAATCTCAGTTGTATCTACATGTTTGGTTCTGATACAGTAACCAATGCAAAACTGAAAGGTGAACAGCCATGTTTTAGTATCACAGCTACACAAGAAATCACATTTTTCAAGAGATTGTTTTTAAATTTTGTTTCACTATTTCTAAAACATTTTCACCATTGAAGTATTTTTCTATACAGTTACCTGAGGCTTGGCTTCCTTTCACCAACCAAAATAGTCTGTAGCCTTCTACACTGTGAAAGGCAAGCTCTGTGGAGAAACATGGGCTTTGCGCTTGCCCAGCAAATTAGCAGAAACTTCATCCAAGCCATAAAAGCCTTTTATGTTATTCTGTGTTTATGTAATCAAAGCAATTAGGGATAGGAGCTTCAGGAATAAAGAGGTCTCTCTATCCAACATTTTACTCTAATTCATAGGGATTTAAGAGTCCTTCTCTCAAGGCTCAGCTGTGCTTATGCAGTATATGCAGCTAGCACCAGAGCGTGGTTTACTCTTAATAGCAAGGAGCCACATATGTCCCTATGGACATGGACACTTGCAAACAGTCTGATACTGAGAATCAAAAAGCAAGATGGTACCAGTGCATCAGACTCTGTGCTACAGTGGGGATTTTAGCTTTTGTCATTTCTGTTTTATTTTGTAGGAGAGGAGTTGGGGAATCTCAGATCATATGGGGAATTTTAGAAGTCTATCACTCAACAATCATTTTATAAAGTCTAACTTCAAAGTGCACTATGATTTATTACAAAAGTATATTTTCCTCTGTTTGCCGACCTGGTCGTTCCATTTTGTGATAAGTTAAACTAAGCAGTTAATTTGTTGCACTGCCTAGCTGCATGAATTCATCCAGTGTACATATGTACCTGTGCAGCATTTCTTTGGTTTTGTATTTGAATTTGCAGTATTGATTATTTTTGTATTTTACTTTGCCTCTGTTCTTGGAATTGTAGTAAACATAATTTATACATATGATTTTACAACTGTTTTGCATCTGAAAAGTCTTCTTTAAATTGTAAAGTTTTATTGATGGATACTCATTAAAATGGTATAAGAATTATATTAACAATTGTTTTGTGTTTTGATGCTCTCTGTACATAAATATATGTCTATTTATCTGTTTAATGGTGCTTGTGTCTTGCAATTTTGGATACATTTTAGAATAAAGTTTCATTTTGCAAGAAATAGTTGTATTTTCAAAAGCTGTGTCAAAAAAGAAAAAAAAAATTCCTTTCCAGCAAAAGAAAAGAATTGTGACAGAAATATTAACCTCTAAAATTCAGGTTAGGCAGTAATACATTTGTACAGGTTCAGGAAGTAATACATTTGTTTTTAGAATATATATATATATATATATATATATAGTCTATAAAGATGCACACATGGCTGATTAACTGACATCTACATTTAAGATTTTGCCCGAAAGAGCCATTTTGGGGGCATGTGTTACTACTCCGCTGGTAAGGAAAGATTTGTAAATGCCTTTTATATATGTTACAATGTCACAATTAACACATCTAATTTTCCAAGGCACACTAAAAAGTCTCTAATTTTACATCTGTTTAAATACCAAAGGAATTTTGGTAGAAGTTTCAAGCACAATTTTAGCTCACACACTTCTTCTAAATGGTGGGGAAAATGTCATTCTAAATCAGAACTTTTTTACCAACCCCTTGTTCTTTAATAGTTCTTGGAACAGATTCTAATTTGGCTGAAATTCTGGTCTGGAGCAGTTATGTTGTCAGTTGAGCCAGTTGCTAGCTGTCTACCTCCTGTACATCTGAGTACAGCTTCTGGCTAGCTCTAATGGCTTTACTTTACAAAATATTTATCCACATCTAATACTGAATTCATCTTTTATTGATGCGGTGCCTTACCTCTTCTGGCACACTTTCTCTGAAGGCACCGTGCAGTGTCTTGTACTTCACAGCACTCTGGAGATGCGCTACTGCGCTGCACAAAGCTTTTAAAATCATGGTGCTTCAATTACAAATGCACGTTATCAGGAGATGAAAATTAATATCCATCCTGGTTTTTTTTTTCCTTTGTAAATGTATTTCAAACAATCCTGCACCTGTGTTGTTGTTTTCACCATGTCAGTTGAGGACAAAAAGCTTCAAGCCATTACGTAAGAATCATTTATTGACACAAACTTTTAAAAATTGCATTAGGAAGGAACAGTTCTGAAAGGAAGCCAATTTCTTAATCAGTTAACCAACCTTTTGAAGGTGAGCTCACCCTAATTCACCACCAGTTCTCATTTCAAAGGAGCAGTGACATGAGTGGCAGTGACTCAGTGTGACAGTGATGAGGACTCAGTGACATGAGGGTTGGGATAAAGGGCATCTCCCACAAGTGACCATTAACCACTCGTGGAGATCAACAACGAGAAATCTGCTGCGCTCACCAAGAGGCTTCCCAGCTCCTGCCTTAGCACACAGTGTGAGTCCGGCCGCCTCCTGTGTGGTGACATCCAGAGGCTGTGGTATAGGCTGCTGTGCCAAGCGGGCGCCTTTCAGCTGGGACATTGTTCATTTGCGAACCCGATCTCCTGTGTTAGCTTGGACATGGGTTATCTAATTTCTCAGCTGTAAAAGGAGAACAACATAGCTGACTAACTTTCCGGATAAATAGACTGAAGACTGTAAAATACTCAGTTACTCCAGTGGTGACTAATAACCTAGAGGAGTATATGGGAATGCAGAGAAATAAGTTAGTCAAGCAGCTGGAGGAAGGACACCCGAGCAGGTTACCCCAGCAGACGGGGTCAAAGAGGAAGAGCTGGAATGCAGGAGAGCAGAAACTTATGAAAACAGAGACTAGTTGGGAAAGGACATCTAAGGTCACTCGTTCTCCTGTGTATGTTTGCCAAGTATCCGGAGCAGAAGCAGCCACGCACAGGGCTGTTCGGATCCCGAATGGTAAAACCTGTGCTTGACGGGCAGCTTGCACATGGGAAAACATGCTTCCTATTGCACCCTTTCCTTAGAAAGCAGGAAACACACAGACCTGAGGGGCAGTCTGCAAGTAAGAGCTGCCCTTCAACCCAGCAGAAACAGGACAAATTGCCTTCTCTGCTTCTCTACGTCCTACACAGCCTACGAGAGGTCTTCTGACCATTCACTCCAAGTAGGTACCACTCTAAGTGTTTCTGAAAGTGAGCAGAGTTAGATTTTACATTTACTTGTGATACTAACAGCTTTGTTGCTCCTATCCATACCACGGACTACAGGGGCATATGGGCCAAATACCTGATCAGCAGGACTAGGCTGAAAGGAGGCGAAGAAGGCAAAAAACACATGAGCATCATCTTAGAGAAAGTCTAGGTGATG
Organism: Crypturellus soui; assembly: GCA_032275445.1. NCBI lineage: Eukaryota > Metazoa > Chordata > Aves > Tinamiformes > Tinamidae > Crypturellus > Crypturellus soui. The sequence continues at coordinate 646,106 of JAUBNY010000214.1, forward strand.
GGCAAAACAAGATAAGCTTGAGAACAAACTTGTAGATTGCTGTCATAGGCAACCAAAAGACAAGTGCTTTTCTGTTTGCTTGTTTTAAGTAAACTCTTAGTTCAGTTTAAAGACTTTTCCTTCTAACATCCAGGAGCCACGGCAGAGAAGCTGACACTTGACTTCTCATCATGCGGACTGGGAAGCCAAAGAAGGAAAATGGTAGTAAAGACTGAGCTATGTCGCTAACATTTCTGAAAGTCTGCAGAGGTCAGTCAAAGTAGAGGAAGAAAACCCAGCTCAAGTTTCCTGCAGAAGCAGCAGCATAAAAGCAAACTTAGGGAACAGCAAAGCATGTTGCTGAGAGCCAATATCCTCTGGCGTGCTGGTACAGCCATGCTGTTCCTTGCTAAAAGAGTATGTGACAAAGAAACAGCGATCTCGCCATGGTGTAATGATAGTAACAGATCATTTGGGAAGAAAGAAAATCCCTACCGCACCGCGCAAGTCTATCTTGGCAAGGCCAGTTGGTTAAATTCAGGTTTTCCCTGCTGTTATGTAAAGATGGATCTCTCCGTGGCTGGACGAACATGCGGGGCGCAAGTTCATTCTGTGTGTTTATAAGAAACGTGGCAAGCCTGTGGCTGGGATGGCTGAGAAGGGCACAGAGAAGAAAACCCGTTCTGAGAGGCTGCAGGAAACCGGCTGTGGGAAACGTGCCTGCCCCGCCAGCCCGGCCAGGAGCCCCTCGGCGCCGGGCCGCGCTGCAGAGCGGTGCCCACGCGGTGCCGTGGCGGTGGCCGCGGCGGGGCCCAGCGTGGCGGGACCCACGGGCCTGCGCTGCGCCTCTCCGACGGCCTGCAGCCCCCGCGGCCCCCGCGGCCGGCTGGTGCCTGGCGGAGGGAGCAC
>JAUBNY010000214.1:647186-669923 GCA_032275445.1 Crypturellus soui
CTGCCGGGGAGCCCGGCGGGCCGCAGGCGCCGCGGGCATGGAGCGGCGCGGGGCGGCGGGCGGCGCGGCGCGGGGCGGCCGCGCGGTGCAGAGCTGCCACACGGTGTTCCCGGCACACGCCAACGCGCGCGGCGCGCTCAGCGCCGGGCAGCTCCTCAAGTGGATCGACGCCACCGCCTGCCTCGCAGGTACCGCGCGCGCAGCCGCCGCCGCCATTTGCCCCCCGCGAGCTGCCCCGGCCCCGCCGCCATTTGCCCCCCCGCCGGCGCCTTCCCGGCCGGGGGCAGGGGCGGCCCTGGAGCCGGGCGACAGGGCGAGGAGAGCCGGGGCCGTAGCCATCGCGAGGGTCAAAAAGGAGAGTAGCAGAGTGGGGGAAAGGAAGGAAAACTGGAGGTACGGCGGCAGAAAAAAAGAGAAAACTGCTAACTGAGGGCTGACAAAATGTCAGGGGAAAAAAAAACCTGTGGTTTTTGCTTTGCTTTGTGCTTGGTGTAAGTTCAGCAAGGAAAACTTCAGAAATCCCCGAGCGAAGTTATAGAAGTTCAAGCTGCATGCAGAGCGCCGGGAGCATCCGAGGCGCCGCGGGCAGCGAGCGCCGCTTCTGAGCGCAGCCGCAGACAGTAGCAACCTGTAAGGAGCCTGGGAGCGCGGGCGTATCTGGGGAGCTCGCGCCTGGATGGCGGCTCCACGCGACGTGGTGACCGTGGTATACCCGCTGGGCAGGTGGTGTGGCACTCAGTGATGCGCCGCTATGTCGTGTATCTCCCTATAATGAAAGGAGGATGCTGGAGACCCAGCCCGGAGAGAAACTGGCACCTACTTCACTCTGGCCCACAGCAACTTTCAAGTAAAATCATGTGTTTCCTAGAGATACGTTTTTCTAACGAGCAGTGACTTCTGCCAGGTATTTGCCCCTCAGCAGTGCGGCACAGGCAGGGTCCGCTCCGTCGCGGCAGCCCGTTAGCCTGATTCCCTGTGCGGAGGGGCAGGAGCCGGCTGCTGCCCTTGCCTGGGCTAAGCCCTGATCCTCATCAGCCCTGGAGCTGCCACCACAGCTCGCTTTCAGCCCACCTTTTGTAATCGCTTTTGCTAGATTAGTCTTCAGACAGCACCATTAATTCGTGCCACAGGGTTAATCCTGTTACACACCACGGATATTTTAACACCTTGCCTGGCTTTGCTCTCTTGTGTCACAACAAGCTCCAACTGCTACGCGGGGATTTGTTTGGCTTTAGCACCTTTCCCCACACTAGCACCAGCTGGTGCAGTTGCAGGGGCCTGGGCTTTGCAGCTCCCTCACTTCATGTCCTGCCGCTCGCTCCACTCTTGAGGCTGTTTATGACCTATCACCTTCCTGCCCATCGTCCCGCATGACCCGTCGCAGCGGTGGCTCCAGCCGCGCGGCGCTTAGTGCCCCCTGCCTTCCTCGCGGTTGGCTGTGTCTTCCAGACGACCTGCCTGGATTTTGCCCCTCGCACCGTAGAAGGGAGCTGCTTGGTATCTAATTAAAACAAACAAGATGTACTGTGTTTTACAATCAAGTATTTATTGGGAGATTAAGAATATAGTACAAGTTTTGGTACAATATTTTGCAATTTTTACAATCAGTAATTTTTTAATTTTCAAAATCTTGTGTGTGTGTATACTTATATTTAATCCCTGCCTTTTTATTGCAAAACTGAGTGCATGTATTTTTCTACTTTCTACTGCTGTGACAGCACTATCAAGCTCTAGATCTTAGGCCATGGAATATAATCCCTGCGTCTGAGAATCCTTAAGTGACATAAAGCTTCCATATTTGTTTAGTGTAGTCACTTTTCACTGCATACGAGAGGGGTTTCAGAGATTTCTGTGACTCTTTTTGCCCTTCACCATTCGTGTAATCTCTCTCTTATCAGATCGATCATTTTTAGAGAAAGATCTTAAATATTCAGAGCTTTCAAATGAGGCAGTATTATTATCCACCTGAGAGCATCAAGATATTACTCTTATTTCATAATAAATATTATCTCTAATCACACTGAGTTCTTTTTTAAAGGTTCCGCTACAGACTTGCATGAGGGTGATCGAAAGAAGAACTGGGAAGTGCCATGTTTTCATATCTCCTGCACACATATATAGATGAATATTTTGCTGCAAGCACAACATAGTAATTCTGTGTTTGTGTTTCTCTTTTGAAGCCGAGAAACATGCTGGTGTGTCTTGTGTGACGGCATCTATGGATGACATACAGTTTGAAGAGACTGCCAGGTACAAAACCAGCTAGCAATAATCAAATGTTTTCCTTTTAGAGATTATTACTGGGCAGAGAGAAACTGAGATATTATAAAATTTAAGGTAATGGGTCAATGACCTCCCCAGAGTCCCAAGGTTAAGTCTCGTAATTGGCCCTCTGTATCTGTGATAGCTTGACCCACCTGGAAAACAGATCAATTTAAACAAGTCCAAAATAAACTGGGCTGCTGTGACCCAGCAAACTAGAAGCCAGGTGAGAAACTGATGGCCTAATGATCTTTGGCCCTTGTTAAAATGAGTGCTATGGTTCATTACTTATCTGTTAAATAGCGAATATAGATCTGAAGCAGTTGTTGCATGATTTCTTTATCGCTGCAAGTGCTCTTTCAGTTTTTTTTCGGTCACATCATTCTTTCCACTCTTAAAGTTCATGTAACAAAATAGAAGCTTTTTGCATTTGAGAACAGTGACTATTTAGTGAACCTACAAGGTGATACAGAACTTCAAAAACTTGAACTGTTTTTCATGATTTCCTGAGGGATGTATGACAATGTGGGAAGAAGTGGCAAGTTTTAATGAAAAACTTATCTTAATAGGAAGTCAAAACCATTATCTTGTAGTTAATGCTGAGTTTAAGCATTTATTTAAAAAACGTGGTTTGCTGGCATCTAAGTAAGGCTCTGTGTAATCAGTTTGTTATGTTGCAGAATCTGGTTTGTTGCCCCAGCAGGACACATGCAAAAGAGGAACTAAGATACCTGATCAGTTTGTACTGGCATATTTCAGAAGCCCTCTGTGAGTTACAAATGGAAGAGCCAAGTTCTGTGACTCTTGCCCTTAAAAATCTATTTAAATGCGTGGGCTGATTGGCTTCTCTGGCTTAAATAAACCAATTTGTCCAGTGTCAGAGTAGCTGTGGAACACTTCATTTTGAAAGAGGTCCCAAAAGTACATGAAAAGACACTTTCCTGTCATCTTGTCTTGCCGTCTCAGTTCTGACATCTTTATTTCCTATGCCTGGGGATCCCACAGGGTTCTACTTTCTGCAGTGAAATGGGAGTCTAGTTCCAACCCACCCTCTTGTGGGCCCGACTTCACAGGGTGACATCGCACCCGGCTTCTTGCTGTTGTTCTCGGCCCGTAGTTTGTGGAAGAGCTTGGCCGGACCCAGGCGGTGCCCTGCGGGCCCCTCTCGTGCAGCGCTCTCCCCAGAGGAGCGGTGGTGCCCAGGGAAGCGGCACGGACAGGGCTGGATAGACGAGCTTTGCACGGAAGAACAGTGACTATCAGTGTGAGGGGCTGAGCAGGGGACCTCATGGGCATGAGTCTGGCATCACAGCCTATTTGGCAGAGTGATCCTGACACCCTCTGCAAACACCCATGGAGCCCCTGAACTCTGTCTTTGCAGGAAAGCTGCAAATTCTTAATTAGTGTGTGTCTTGTTCAGTCATGGAATTTATCTGCTGAATGTGATTCTTCCAGCCTGCATCTGTCATTACTTGCACTGTAATTCTGTTGAGATGAGAGGAAGAGTTCAAGGTATTTATTGAGCTCTGTTTCCAAGTTTTCTAAGGGCCTTTTTTAAAAGACCATAGGTGTAATTTCTTTCCAAGCTTGTACATAAACCTTTCACTGTTGTTCTGATCATCATCTTCTTTCTGCAGATGGGCTGGTGGTTCCCTTAATGTGCAGCCTAGAATTAATCGTGTTAATGGTCGTTAGTTTTCTTTGCAAGTAGTGGTGGAAAAACTCCTCATGAATATCTTCCTCAAAAGGCAGGGAGGCCAGTGTATCTGCAGATGGTCATTAATCTTTCCTCTAAGCTTTCTTTTTTTTAACCCATCTTCTCAAAGACTTCCACTTGCATTTCTAGTGAGAATGAGAAAGAAAAGATTTCTGTATATTTGATTGCTTCTCTCTGGTGCTGTGAAGAAGCAGGTCTCTTATTTTCTGCCCTGGTGTTTGACAGTAACCATTTGAGGGTCTGGCTGTCAGAGGAGTAGGATAAGAAAAGTGCTACCTTAAATGTAACGATCCTATTCATTAAATTAGGAAGAAATGATAAAGAGAACAGTTTTAGAAATAGGGGTTATACGGTGCCAAATCCTCAGCTGCTGTAAATTTGTCCATTTCATAGATAATGGACAGTAGTTGGAATTACATTTTATTGTCATGAATGTAGCCTGCTGCACTTTGCCTTCTTTGGGACTGATGTGTAGCAGTTCCAAGTCAGCAGCTGAAATCAGTGGTCTGATGCCCAGTTATTTGGGCTGTTGTTCTGACTTACCACATGCAGTGGGTCCCATTGCTGTTCTGGTCAAGAAGACGCTCAGGGGAACTGCCTTATTCCCATGTTTCAGCACTGCTTTATGCTGGGTTACTTGCAAAGTCCAGAGTTTTGCAGAGAAGGATAGTTCTTGTTATCACCACTTAATGTGCATTTTGGAAATTCCGGGAAGAAAGAGACAAATAATTTATTCTATTTAAATCTACACAGCTAAATGTATGTTATTTTAAATAGTTATTCGGTGTAGGTAAATGGGAAACGTTAGGCTACAGTTTTGTTGTTCACAACTGTGCTACTGTTCGGATGAAACGGGCATGCTGCAACCCTGTTCTGGCCAAAATCTGAAAATAAGCTTGTTCCCAGCTTACAAAGAAGTCAAAGAGCAGCTTTTGTTCTGGCAGTACTTCCTGTTGTGCATGCATCTGTATCTTGCTCATTCTTGCAACTAGATGTGCTGAGTGTTTTGCTAACTGATGACAAGATGTCTTTGAGCAAAAATAGCCTAGACCAACATTTCTAGGGGGATCCATCACTTATGGATCTTGGGCCTGGATCATATGTGGTGTGATGCAGCTCACAGCAAAGTGAAGCAATCCTGCTATTAAGCTTACACAGTTTTTCCAATTCTAATCTTCACCAAGCACGAGTGAAGCCTGCCCCTTTGAAGAACTGTGCTAAACCCTTCTCACTGTATTTCCAGTAGTCTGGGGTGGGTATAAACTGATCACGGCTAATGAGATTCTTTCTCATTAGAAAGAGAGCACTTTTATTACTAGCACCTTGAGAACCAGATCCAAACCCCTTATTAAGCTGTGTGATTACAAACCATAACTCTTCTTAACAGGGTTGGACAAATTATTACCATCAAAGCAAAAGTGAACAGAGCATTCAGTACCAGCATGGAGGTAAGAGAGCATCGCTCTTATTCCTAACAATGTTTGAAGAATAGAGGAGGAAGGTGGGGGGGGAAGGATGCAACAGTTCTCAGGTGCTTATTAATTTCAGAAGGAGCTTTGGGCAGGTGTCTAAACATTGCCCCCTAATGAAACTCTGGTTTCATAATGACTTTCATATTTGCATATTATCTATCAGATAATTTGTGGCAGAATAGTAACAGACCCTGAGGGCTTAACCTCTTTGGCAAGTATAATACACAGGATTAGATGGTTGGTGTAGGTCAGTCCTGAGATATTCACCAGTGTTTGAACAGTACTTATATCAGAGCCCAGAGTCCACTGAATGGGTGGAGGTCTAAATATTTTGGAGATTTCTGGGGCAAAGATGTTTCTGTCAGGTGTGTATGTGTCCTCACTGCTCGTATTGTGGCAGGCATGGCAATGCATTGCTCGTCACTGACCTGAAATCAGGACTGAACCGTAAGGAGTTTTGCTCCACCTGGCATCCATCTCCAGTTTCCATGAATATTGATAGGAGAGACATGAGCATGTCTCCAGGAGACAGCATGTCAAAAGATTATAAAAATTCAAAAACCAGAAGCTTTCATATGTGTCAGATATAAAGCCAAATCCTGAAGTTTGTCTTGAAATTTTTCCTGTTTAATATTTTACCTTAACGAGCAAACTAAACATTCATGTGCATGTGTGGTAGTAAAGATTTTTCCAGGGTCCAGAGGATTTTGTCATGTTCTGAAATATTCAGAGATGTTTGATGATAGCACATTTTTTTTCTTTTCTTTTTTTTTCTTTTTCCTCTTTTTATTTATTTTTTATGTGTTAGAGTCAGGCCATGATTGATTTGCTAAACACTGCATTGCTTTCTATCAGCTCACCCAACAATAACGTAATATTTTTTACTTTTTGTCCCCATCTCCCATTACCTCCTTCCTCATAGGTTGGCATCAAGGTTACAGTGCAGGATACCTTGGCTAATGTAGAAAAACTTGTGAGTGTGGCGTATGCAACATATGTAGCCAAACCAGTTGGCGGTATAAAGGTATTATTTCTGTTTTGTTTCATGCTTAAAGTTATTGGGAGTGCATTTCTGTGAAATAACCCAACTTTTTTTGATTGTGAAATGCAAGGTTGATAGCTCTTCTACTTTTCCAGCCAATAATATAAATATAAAACAAAGTCCAGACTATGAAGACTTTATTCCCCTGCTCTCTGCTCTGAAACTGTTAGCTTTTTTAATTTTCCACACTTTCTCTTGCACTTTCTACTAGTAACAGAATGGGTGCCTTTCTAGGTGGGGATTGTGCTGTTGACAGAGGCAGGGCAGCAGCACTGGAAGAGACCCCCATGATCTGCAGGACCTCTGCTTTTCAGAAACCGATCTATCCACGTGTTGAAAACTGCTGTTTTTTGGTTTTTGTTTTTGTTTTTTTTTTTTTCAATTCTTCACTCTCCTTTTTGAGACAGCTATACCATGGCATCGCTCTTCAGATAGGAGATGTTATTTTTAAATGAGTTTCCAACCTAAATTAATTCATTGCCATTTATGTTAATCAGTTTTTGTGCTGGTGTTGTTTCTGTACCTTAGTGTTTCCTCCCAGAAGGTGTTAGTAGAAAGCAGTCGTGGTGTTGTTTGGTCTTCATATTGCTGTGCCAAGTAGGGACAGTTCTTTTAAAGTTTTCTTATGAGAAAGGCCAGATATTCCTCAGATCCTCTAAGTACCCCTTTGTATCAAGCAATCTACTTTCTTGAACATGAAGGACTAGAATTGTGTACCACTTCTCACTTTCCTGAGCTGTTTTATGAGTTAAGAAAGCACTTGTGTCCTTTTAGCATCCACTGCGGATTGGCACACAGCAAGCATCCTTGAGCAGTTCAGCTATTTCTGCTTTCTCTTCTGCAGTGATACACTACTGCCAAAGAAACAAAACTCCTTTTTTCCCCAAAACTAAAGCATAGTCTGTTCGTGAAAAGGTAGCAGGTAAAGTGGTTAACCTGAGAGCACTAAAAAAGTCCAAGGATTATTTATTATTGGTTTGGCATTGTGTCCATGACATTGCCCATTTACCTTTTGTCCAGATTTCTGGGGAGACTATTTCAGTATTACTTTGCTGGCAGATAACGAGGACAGTTAACTAATGCTTAAGACAGGCATGTCCAGAGGAAGCCTGAGAGCAGCTCAAAATGAGAATTTAAAATCTCAGAGAACTTCTTTTCAAATGCACATTTCTGAATGAATGTTCCCAAAGTTGTACCAGAACAACAGAATTCTTTGACCATCTAACTCTTTTAACTGAGCCAACTAGGAAAAAAAAAAAGAAAAAGCCAGGAAGCCATTTAGCAGGAACAGAGAGGGTGCAAAGAAACTGGAAGAGGTTGAGTGAAGGCTCAGAGCTCAGGACAGATAGCAGCTCTGCTTCAGGACACCAAAGATTGGGTTTGTGTGTGTTGCAGTTCCTGTGCTGTATTGCAGAGTTCCTGAGAAAACGACCTCTCAGATAAATCCCACAGTGACTTTTCACTGACACCTCCACGAGTGCGTCTGCAGTATTTAACTAAATATAAAACTTTCCAGAATCCAGTGTGGGATTAGATTCAGTTTGGCCCTGAACTGCAATGCATGAAATTTGCACCTAAGAAGCAAAAGACCTTCTCTTGGCAAAAGAAGAATGTGCACAAGTAGTATTTAGGGCATAAATCTGTAATGCCAGAAGCTGCACCAACCACCCCCTCAGAAAACCACCATTCCTCTGCAAGTAAGTGCTCAGGTAGTCAGGGATAGATGCAACAGGCCGTGTGGGTATGGACTGAATGGTAGGAACAAGAGGGAGTAAGTGATGTGAGTGAGCATGGGCTTTGGGGTACATTTCCCCACACTCTGCACCAATGCCCAGGGTGCCTGGCTTGCTTTTGCTGATGTGAACATTTTATGCTCTCAAATTAAGGTTTATCTCCTTTTCCTTTTTTTTTTTTTTTTTCCAAATAAGAACTATTTTAAACAGTATGTGCTGTCATTCATGTGTGCTTTAAAGTAAATGCACTTTGTCACTTAGCTGGAACAAATAGTTGCATTATGAAAGCAGAAAGGGGCAGGAAGGTAATGCAGAATCTCTTGAACTTTAACTCTGCTGTTATCAATATTAACAACGCATCTTGGACAGTTGATAGCAAAGGATTGTAGTAAATGCTAATGCAAACTCATGGTCAAACTGTATCTGAAGAACCTTTTTGAGTTCAGAGTGCACCTTGTTATGATTATGCAATTAAGATTATTTCTTCTTTTTTCTCTCTTTTTATTTTTTTTTGGTTTGCTTTTTTATAGATTGAATTGAAACCTGTAAATCTTCTGTCTCAACAAGACCAGCTGGAGCATAGCCTGGCTACCGAGAGAAGGAGAATCCGCCTGGACTATGAGGAGGTGTTTCAGAACCTGATGCAGGAAAGCAATAAGGAAGATAGTTGCTGTGGTCAGTACAGAACAGGCAACAAATAGTTTGTGGGTAGCCAGAAAGCAGAGCAACGAACAGTCCAGCCTCCTGAGGAGTGGTGGTAGTGAGGTAGTAGTCTCAGGTTGGAAAGGGTATGCCAGGTTTGTGAGGGTCAGACAGTTATTCTAATACAGTAATATTTATTCCTGTTTCAGAAATCCCAGATTAAAATGCAAGATTGAAAGCAAAACATGCATTAAATGTGAAAAGCAGGTCTTCATACAGGGTATATGCATAGCAGAATCTCAAGCAGAATCTTGCAATGTCCAATAACATTAGTTCTAATGTGAGTATAAGGAATAAATCCATTTGGTTTTATGACTCTTTCTTTGCAAGCAAACACTGAGAGCTGCTTCCATGCAGTGAGATCATTCTCAACAATTAGGAGAAAATAGTGATGTTACATCACATAGTGATGAAAAGGGGCAGGAAAAAAAGCTTAACCTCCTCAGGACCAAATTCAAAAAGCTGAGGAGAAACATGTTTATTTCTGATGGTATCTCTGCTCTTAAACAACAATGGTACTCAAAGATGGTGTGCTCAATTGTACTCAAAGATGTTGTGCTGTTCTCCTCTGCAAAAAATATCACAAATGTTTAAGAAATCTGATATATGTAATATGTGACACATAACTATGTATAAACAATAGACAGTATTTAATGGAGGAAAGAGAAAAACAAAAGAGACTACTTCAAGAAAGCAAGTATTTGATCTCATGGTATGCCTCTCACAGGAAGAGGCTAATACCATCAAACAAATAACCACAGACTGATTTTGGTTTCCACTGCCTTGCCTGGAAACTTCCAGGGAAGATCCTGCCATCGCTAACACTAATTCAGCTTCTGGAGGACACAGGACAAGCAAAATAGGGGGAAGGCGTAGATACTGTAGAGGCTTCCAGGTACCAAATGGGTACAAATCACATCCAGCAAGTGGAGTTTGTCTTTTGTTTCCATGTTATGCAACTTAAATAGGTCTAAAGTGCAAGTGAGTCAGATGTGTCTGCACACACACAAACACGTAGTATTAAGGTAGGTTATTTAGGGCAAAAATCAAAAGTACATTTCAGGTCAAGCAGCATGCAGTGCAGGTGAGCACTTTTAAAGTGACTGATACAATCTCCTGTTTGAACATAATGTAGCAAAATGTAACTGAAAAAAAGGTGACAAAATATGTGGCTAAGCATTTGGAGGTGGAATTGGAAAAGTTCAGATAACAGGAGGCAGTTACTAATTTAGCTCAATATTTATCTCTTTAACACATGTGCATCTTGTGTGTTGTTCCTAATAATCTCAAGGTTTGCAGGTAGCAGGTTATAAAGTAATCACACTCTCTTCATTGGACCCATTAGCAGAGGTGCAGGTCATACATGGGGGCCGAAGTCATATCATATATTTAAATATATGATAAGGAATAAACTGCTTTAAATGCCCCTTACAGGTCATGCCTGGCAGCCACGAATCATGACAAGTGTGTGCTGGGCCGAGTGGCCCGCGGTGCTCTCGGCTAGTTCCACGTTACTGCTGCTGGCACAGCCTGTGGCGGGCTAGGGGTGGCTAGGGGGGATCACCATGCTGTGGTACCCCCAGCCGCGCTCCGTCCCCACTCTTTGTGGCAGGACAGAGCAAACTTTCAGCCTCTTCCAGCCCCAGGAAGGATCAGAGGCATTCCATATCTTTAAGGATTTTTCTTTTCATCGTGCCTGATGCAAATGGAGAATTTGCATCGGTAATGGAGAATTGCTGGGGTTTTTTGGCTATGTAAGTTACCAGTTGATCTGAAATAAACTATTAATACATTGCTGTGATTTTTTCAGATACTCTTAAAGACGGAGATGCGGTTTCAACTGAGCTTACTCATGTGCAGAGTATTGAGCTTGTCTTGCCTCCTCATGCAAACCATCATGAAAATGCTTTTGGTGGCCAGATCATGGCATGGATGGAGACGGTGGCTAGCATTTCAGCAAGGTACTGCTCTGGGTCACTGTCTTTTTATAAGGTTCTGAGTGGATGTGTTCCTCAATCTTGAAGTTGAGAGCTTCACTAGGATTTATTTTAAATTACCCAAATCTTTGTGACTTCTCCGCCTCCTAAGACTGCAGATCTCTTCCCTGTTTGTTTGGCACATTTGCTATGGTATCCATTCCTGTGGACCCCAGCCAGCCTGGGGTATGAAATAATGTTTTCTCCTTGTTAGTTACACAGTGGCCCTGTGGCAAAAGAGACTGTGTTATTTACCTGAACCTCTCTACAGACAGTCATCATCAAAAACAGGAATAGAAATCCAGCCTCCTCATGGTTGGCACAGTGTTTTAAAAGTAGTAGTAATCTTCTAGGAAAGGTAAAACTGATAGGGATGCCAAGTCCCACATTCTGTGGGTTGTAATGTTCCAGCAATTTAAAGGGTTTTGACCCTTTTAAAAAAAAAGAGAACTCTTTTAAAAGGGTTTTTTTTCAGGTGAAAAGTGCAAAATATTTTTTGTGACACTTTCTGTTATTGCTTGCCATTATGGCTGAGGCATGTAATCATTTAATTTCTTTCTCTGAAATCAAACTGTTGCTTTTTTTCCTCTTTGCTCTTGGGTTCTATACAAAGCTTCTTTGTAAGCCAGACTTGAGTTTCCGTTGGAATTCTCCTTGCATGCCAAATGACCTAATTCACTGCAGGGATTTTAGACATGTTTTCATTTTTTAACTTTAATAATTAAATGACTTTCCCATTCATTATTCATGTAGTTTTGATTTGTAGCTAGTAGTTGTACTGATAACAACAGATTTTCTGTAGTGGTTGGATAAACAGCTCTTTTTATTAACAACAGAATGCACTGACCTTACCCCAATGTGTAATTTTCCTGACTTCAAAGGGAATGTTTCTGATTTGAGCCATAATCTGACCCATAATATTTACCTCTTTTCATCTGATAAGTTTGACCTAGCATTTAGGTTTAAAAACAGGAAGGAAACATCAACAAAGCAGGTAGTGAAAATATTTTCTTTGGAACTATGAATGTCAAACATGGTTTGTCGTGTTGCAAATATCAGGAATAATAGGTGATGGCAGTGCCTGGATGAAAGCAGGGATTCTGTATTTTAGGCTTGAGAAACAGCTAGTTTCACTACGGTTCCTTTCTGAAGCAACTCACAATTAGATGTGACCTTTGAAGGTGCCAGTTAAGAGTTGCTATGGCCACAGATTCTGATGGAGGAATGGTGGAGGAGGGGTAATTCTTGAAAAATATATTTCGAAGAGTATTTTAAAGGTTATTTCCCCACCTACCCATCCCTAAAACGCTTTTTTTAGCTGGACAGTAATTGAACGTCTTACAGATCTGCCCTTTCTTGATGTTTTACACTTCCAGTAAAAGTATTCAGAGCTTAGTTTTCCAGGAAAAACGTACTTGATATTTAGTCTAGACTTCCCTTTTGTTCCTGTCTTATTTTCAGTCATAAAATGTTTGCATTTTTATTGTGAATGTTTTAAATGAGGTCAACATTTAGCATTTTAAATAAGAAGAGCAAATTATTCTTAATGAAATTACAAAGTCGTTTGAATGCATAAGTCTATTAACAAGTTGTACCAGTCAATTAATTAGCTACAGATAATTGTGCACACTTAACAATACCGGTACATTAGTTTACGGAATGCAATTGAGTTAGAAGCTAAGAACACCACAAAATTGTATTTTCAAGTTTAAAAGTGCATAGTGAAAATCTATTTCCATGTGCATGCATGATTCTTACAGGACTTTTCTTACATATATGAGGGTAAAATGTGTGTTTTTTTTCAAACACTAAAAATAAATGACATTATTTTATATTGTCTTCTAATTATGTGATGTACAGAGATCGCAATTAAGAGTGTGACTTTGGTTGCACTTAAACTGTTGCTTGCTCCAAAGAGCTTGCGAACTCTTAGGCTGTATCTGCACTGCAGATAGCTTCTGTCAGGGCTATAAATGTCAGAGAAGTTTGGGGGATTATTGGGGTTCCCTAGTGTAGATGCCATAACATTGCAAGATTACTCTTTTAGCAGTGTAGCTGGCATCAGGAGTGCATCTGCTTTTCTTTTATGACACTACTCCAAAGAGCATTTTTCCTAGTATAGTCTTGGAAAGGGCACTCTCTTGGCAGAAGAAATCATTTACACCGATCCAGTAAAGTCTAACTAGAGTGACTACAGACCATATTGCTGGCAATTCAGAGCGATCCATGGGAGAGCTCTGCTGAACCTGGCTGCTCGTGATTGAATGTTACACAGGATCAGTTCTGAAAAGGGACAGGTGACTGGGTGCAATATGCAGCTGTAAGGACAAAAGAAACAAAAATATTAAGATTGGCTTATATTTAGTGCACTACTTTGTCCTGGCCCTTTAACATTTAGTCAATAATTCTGGGTTTATAGGTTGATAAAGAAGCCTTTTAACATCTTGCTGTTTCTTTGTGTGTTCGGGAAACCAGAAAAAATTGACAAACAAGCAGAAAATTACAAAATGTTAAGAACTGACAGACTGAAATTTCTGCTACTTGAACAGTCTTCCTGGTGCTGAACATTTCTGCTCAGGTTTCTTTAATTGAATAAAGGCTTTATGATCTGATGTCTTTATGTACTGAGCAATACCTATTCCCCATGCAGTCGTATGGAAATTAATGAAACTTTGTGAAGCAAGTAGCTACTCTGTAGGTAAGAGATTCGTGATCTGTCTTCAAAAGAAGGTAGTAAAAAGCAGTGAGAATTAATTAGTGATTGTAAAGTGTGTTGAAGACAAAACAGCGTGACATAAGTAGTATTGTTACATTTGAGGCCCAAATTATATGCTGTTGGAGCTGAACATGTTAACTGTATTTCCGTGGGTTATGGAAGGGATTATACACTGATCTTCACTGTGCAAAACCTGTTGCTGTAATCACTACCTTCTGCCAGCCCAAGAAAGACGGGTTTTGCAAGACTGTGTTTTGCTCTGTGTCTCTTCTGCTTTCAGCCGTCTTTGCCGTTCGTATCCCGTCTTGAAATCGGTTGATATGTTTAAGTTCCGGGGACCATCCGTTGTGGGTGACCGCCTCGTCTTCAATGCAATTGTGAACAATACATTTCAGAATAGGTAAAGGTACTTGTGCTTGTTGTGTTTCTTGACTTCTCCTGCACCAAATTAACTGCATGTTTTAGCTGTCAAGGGGCTTTGCTTTACTGAATGATTTTTTTTTTGCACTTTTAAAAACTTTTCTGAGTGAAAGTTTTCTAAAATGTATTTTAATGTTCACTCTCAAAATATTGAGATTCTTCATGGCCTAATCCTCATCCTGCAAATTCTGACTTCAGGGTTTGTCAGGAGACATTTTGCTGTTAGGGCCTTGAGTGATCAGAAAGCTACAGCCTGCTGCCAGGCCCTTCCCATTTAGATATTTGTTGCTAGTTTGGGGTTCGCAGGGGTGAGGATTTGTCCGTGGCCATTTGAAATAAATGGCTACAGCCTAAAGCCAACCTTCACCTTCCTCACAGAGGCAAGGTGTCGAATAGGGTCTTTTTAAGAGTGGAACGTGCATTTGGGGAAGCTAAACACCTGTTCTTTGGATTCAGTTGTGACTTCTTACCAGTCTTCTGCAGATTCTGCTTGCTCATGGTACCAGCTTTTTCTTTCCCATGCATATGTGCCATCTCCTGTGCAGATTTCAGACTTCTGTTGTGTTTGTACCACAGAGAATAACTCCTCTCAACTCTGGCAAAGGAATTGTGAGTTTGACACTATTCTGCTAGGCTGGGAATGGTTCCCAACCATGGGTATGGTTCTTTGGGCCAAGAGAGGACCTTTGGGGCTGCACCTGGCTGTGTTACAACTTACACTGAGCCCTCCTCCCTCAGCCAGGCCCTGCTCCAGAGCAGCAGGACATAGTCACACAGGGCAGGACATGAACTGTAGAAAGACAAGACAGAGGCACAAGCAGAAGCAATCCCTCCTCCACCTTTTGTGGGACAAACACTGTCCTGGCATAGCTGTTTTGTGACTGCTTTCACTGTAGGTATGTTTGGTCCTACCCAAGGGCTAGCAAGGCACCTTCATGCTGTGCATCTGCAGAATGTCAGATTGATACCATCTTGATGACTTTTGCTGTCTCTTCTCCTTGATGTTTGCATTTTGCTGCTTAGCTCCTTTTCTTCTCATTTTACTAGTGCTATTTATCTAGAGCCCCTTTTTATTTCATTTCTGAAATGTGTCTGTCCGGATTGAGTAGTTTATATCCTTTGCTACGGAATGTGTTTGATTCAGACTTCCTGCACCCAGGAGGTCTGCAGCAGTCCTGCTTAGTATGTCTCAGGGCTACTCCTGCATCACTTATAGTACTTCAATAATTAATTTAAACTCTTATTTCAGTGTGGAGGTTGGTGTCCGTGTTGAGGCTTATAACTGTGAAGAATGGATCAAGGACCAAGCACGGCATATTAACAGCGCTTTTCTCATTTTTCATGCTGTAAACGACAAAGGAGAGATGCTCACCTTCCCCAGAGTTAAACCCACCACAAAGGTCAGCTCTCATTCTCGAAAGCAAGGTGAATGTGTATGTGGGATTACGTGATCCAGCCCAGCAGCCTGCGTGTCGCTTAGCCAGCTACTGACAGCCTTCCAGGAAAAGCAGGGACTCAGCAAGGCAGTGCACTGAAATGCATCTTCTTGGGGAAGGCACAAGCCTCATTCAGAGGGCTGAGAAAGCATCCCAATGCAATGTTTGCCTTTGAGTGAGACTTTTGTGAGACTTCAGCCATCTGAATCCAAGCAGTCTAGTGGAGAGCAGTCTTTAGATGATGGAAAGAGAGGGTGAATCTGCCTTTTGGAAGCATGTGTCTGTACTTCCAGGTCTGATACCATTTCTACTGACTGTGGAAAATGCTGAGAGAGCAAGAAACTGACTGAAGCTCTTAAGGGTTAAGTGAACAAAGTTACTTT
Organism: Crypturellus soui; assembly: GCA_032275445.1. Taxonomy (NCBI): domain Eukaryota; kingdom Metazoa; phylum Chordata; class Aves; order Tinamiformes; family Tinamidae; genus Crypturellus; species Crypturellus soui. The sequence goes on from JAUBNY010000214.1 coordinate 663,046, forward strand.
TATAAACTCTTAACTCTTAAACTTCTTAAAGACAAGAAACATAATTAGTTAAGGAGTCAATGGGAATCCACTTCCATGGTAGAGTAGACTCTCTGGTCCTTGGACATGGAGATTTCAGCAAGTGGTTTCCCTGAAAATGGTTCAGCAAGCACTCAGAGCAGCGCAAATACCATTGTTGAATTGTTTGCTCCTTTGTCACCTGTCATTAACTTATTGGTCCAATTATATGATTTTTTGAGAGCCTGCACAGACAAGGATTATTTGAGAAGAACAGACTGTTCTGTGCAGCACTGCACAGTGCAGTTCTCCTGGGACTAGGCCTAAAGTCCTAGGATAGTGCTGCTCTGAGCATACTTCCTTACTAGATTGATTTGCCAACTTAAGGGATGTTGTCAGCTGAAAAATAAGTCACTAACTGCGGTAAACTTGGCAAAGTCCAGTTTATTGTTAATGCCTCTGTGGGATTTGTCCACCTAGAAGAGATAGTTTTTGTTCAGTTGTACAAAAGTGTCAAGATAGAATGTGCCCAAATTTAATCAGGTTTATCATTGTCAGCTTTTCTTTTTGCAAAGGATGGCATGAGGCGGTATTGTGGGGCTATTGCACGAAGAAGAATTCGACTAGCCAGGTATGGCTGGGTTACAAGGAGATTTTGATTTTGAAAAGTCTTTATTTTCTTTTTTTTTGCTGGAAAAGCAGTTATTTGCTAAGTTGTCAAAATCTGCTCGAACATACTTGTTGCACTGCTTAATTTTTCAAATCTTTCTGCCCAAGTTGCCTTGAAATCATTAGGGGCTATTCCTCTCCTCAGAGTCAGCAGTTGGCTCTTAGCTGTGGTGCGTTTTGATATCCCCATTGTTCTTGAAGAGAATGGGCCAACTGCATATATGTCTTGCAACTGAAGACTATTTGAGTATTTGTGAAGTATTTAGAAGCCACTTTAGGCTATAGAAGTGACTGTTATTAGCACATATTAGAGAATGTGTAAGAACAAATTCATACCGCTATTTTCTGTTGAACTTTGTTTTAGAAAATGCATGCTTTCTATTAAGGAAGACATGCCTTCTGATCTCTGGGAGAGAAGCAACCAGGTAATCTTTAGACCGTGTCCTGTTGACTGCCTGCATAAAATGGTGTATTTGTACAGATTTTGGATGTGCACAACAGTTGTACAGATTTTGGCAGTTTCTTAAGCATAGTACTTAAGTATTGTGGTGATTATGGAATAATGGGTAAATGTGTAATTAGATAAAGTTTATTTTTTCTTCTGGAAAAAAAAAAGATCAAGAGAGTAGATGCCTCAATATCAGATGTTACCTTGAGTTTAATACAAAGCATAAAAAATGACTCTAAAATAGAATCTGCAAACTGTTTTAACAAGTTGTCCTATAAGCAGGAGAACTAAAGACAGATTGCCTGCAGATGTGTGCTCCAGTGTCCTGTCTTTTCCTTTCTCTGTGGCATCAAATCCAGTGCCCATAGCTCCTTTGTGTCTTTTTTTCCTTTGTTGCGGGGCAAGGCAAAGTGCATGGACTGACTAATCTGGAGTTGTGTGTGAGCTGATTTGCCAGTCATGTTTTGCTAGCCAGAATGCTTTAAGAGAGGAATTTTGCTGTAGAGTAATTGATTTGGGTCTTCCTCCTTTTCCTAGCCACTAATTTTCACAAAACCTGTAGGGATTTTATTGTCTCTTGATATTCCAATCTCTGTTTCAAAACTGAATTTGAAATGTTAGAGGTGTGTGGGCTATAGGCAGTGAAACAGCCTAGACTCAGTTGCAGTGGAAAGCAAAGGAGAAAACATATGTTCATTCTTAGATGCACTGCATGAAGTAGTATGTTTTTCTAGCTTGGATATGCTGGGCCATAGATTGTGCCCACATCAAAAATTTAACAGTGATAAGCCTGAATTTAGATGGATTAAGGCACATCCTAAATATTGCCTCAGTGCAGAATTTCTGTCATTAAAGTTTAATTGTAGCTGAACTGTCAACAGCTCCCAGAAATGCTGCTGGATCTTTCTCTATTATTTCTGAAAGTAAGTGAGTAGTAGTTGGAGCTTTATAATGCAGGAAGTGAATCACTATTAGCAGTGGCATCACCAGTAAAGTTTTAATCCTGTAAACACATATTTTTTTCTGTCAGAAAATGAACATGAGCACAATGTTAAAAACTGATTATTCAAATTTATTTAAGATTAAATGGACATCTGTCATTTAGGACTTCTTAAGCTATACATTCTTTTGGTTCAGCATGTAAATTACAGCTCCGCCAATGGAAGTCAAGCAAAAACAGGCATATTTGCACTGTCTGGGCTCTGAGCCTTCTGTGCAAAGCCCCTGCCAAGGTACACCACAGCTTGATAGCAATGGAGAGGTTAATTGTCTAGTCAATTGTAATTACTTATGAGAGAAAAAAAAGAAAAAAAAAGACAAAACCATTAGTTTAGTGGCCTCAGAGGTTACGTATATTATCTCTCTGGTGGTCACAGTTTTTCTGCTCTGCTTTATAATCAGAGAAGCCCAAATTAGAATTTTGTTGTTGTTGTTTAATTAGGGTTGTTTTGCCATCAGCCATGTGAGCACATAATCTAGCTATTGGAAGTATTTAATTCAGAAACTACGGGACTGTGTTTTCTGGAAGGAAAACACTCTTAGGTAAAATACACATTTATTTCTGATTCAGGGATAATGATAGAAAAACAGCATCTCATCTCTGGAATGCTTAGTAAAATGTACCTTTATCCTTTTGTTTTCAGCAATATTTTTTATATTTCAGGCATATTTGAGTTACAGCAATATAGCCACGCTGGCACACCTAGCAGCAAAATCTGGATGGGAAATAACCGGTACCCTGGATAATGTAAGTTGAAGAATTGTTGAATAGCTGCATGCCCACTTTAGTTATGTTTTGCCATAAGAGTTGGGAGAAGAAAAGCAACGTTTTACATGTGTAAATAAATTCATTGGTTTGACAGTACTTCATTTATTGTGGCTAGGACTGAAGAGCCAAATTCCTAGACTTTCCCTGAAAGGCTGGAAGACACTGTGCAGCCTGTGAATCGTGCTGGTCCTCTGAGAAGGTCCCGAATGGCTGGTAGAATATGGTAGACCATAAGGCCCCAGGAGCTCCACAGCTGGGCTTACTGAGCAACCACACTGGACAGCGTAAAACACGAGCAAGCAAAACCTGCCTCGTTTCTCTGAAAACTGAAGTGCTTCTGATGTTTCACCAACTCGATTTCATCGAAACACCAAACTTAGACATCTCTGCCTAGGCAGTGAGATCTGTTGGGCGTCTCATCACTGTGATAAACAGAATGTGTGTGGCAGTCTGTAAGGTGCTGCCTTTACCAGCTTTACAGAACGGGAGATGTTTCTAAGCAGTAGGCATTATTTTGTGATGGTTTTAAATGGATACAAGCTGTTCATATGCTATCATTCACTGCCTTCTCAGAAGACCACCTGACTCTGTCTTTTTTCTATGCATATTTTTCCTTTCCAAAAGCCAGAAAGCAAGATGCCTCTCTGTTCATGGATCAATGCTACAAGCTTAAAATCCTCGAGATATCATATATGAGGCAGTTGTAAAATACATGTATGCCGTTATGGAAAACCGTAGCAAGAAAACAATTGAGAAAAGGCAATTTTTATGCAGTTACAGTGCATATTTTCCAAACTTTAAGAAAACCTGTTAAGCTTCGGTTCTGAAATGTACTTAATGGCTGGCAGATTCCTTTAAGAACACATAGTAGATTCTGAGATTTTAGAGGAACTGGAAGGGATTTAAGATCTTTTAGTCTCATCTCCTACATATTGCAGGCTTTACCTGTCCAGCATCTCAGTGAAAGTTATGCATGTCCTTGGATCTCTGAATGTAGATGCAGCCCCGGGGAACGCTGTCTGCTGCACTGTGTTGTGTCTTTGGCCATTCAGGGCAGGTCGCCTGTCTGTGTTCTCAGCACTGTTGTTTTCTCACTGCACACTAAGTCATGTACTCGATCCTTTTATGTTGGGTATTCAGTGGCGAAACACAGCTTTTCAGTGTCTGTGAGATGGTTTATTGGGGAGAGGTTGTTGCATAAATGCTCAGGAAACAGAAAGATGATTAATTTTTGGTACAGAAAACGAGCAACAAGATGATGTTCATGCATCTTGTATCACTTAACAATAAAATTTGTTAAATCTTTTCAGGATGTGAGAAGCCAGTTAGCATATCAGGTTAAAATTTGAGTCCACTCGTTCTAAGCATTCTCTTCTACTTATCTTTTTTCATTATGTAAGATTTATGAAACATGCCAAGCCCTCTTCTTGCCAGAATGGTGTGTAGTTCGTTATGTACGGGTACTTGCTTTTAAATTCTCTGTTGTGGGTTTCAGACCTAAATCCTGGCAGTAGGAACTGTTGTTTGGTTGAGTTTTGTTCTGCTTGAGTCTGTGCCAACTCCTGTGCATGGCAGGTACATCGTTTCATCCTGTGTGGTCTGGCTGCAGCTCCCTCCTGCTCACACTGACACCTCCAGTGGATTCTGCTCAGAAATTCTTAAGCTTCTGGAAAGCTTCAAGTAACCCTTGCTTCAGAGAAGCCCTCTTAGAAAAATATCCTCCTTTCATTTTTGAAAGTGGTGCTTTTCCTCCCCTTGCATTCCTGTATTTATGTACCTTTACCTGCTTGAGGGTCAGGTTATAAAAAGACGGGATTCTGGACAAGTGCCTATCTGGGTTTAAAGTCTCATCTCTTGTCACCAGTCACTGCTGCCAGATTTACAAAAAGCAATGCAGGAGGTGGTCAGGTTTTAGATTTGGAGAACTGACACTTTTGTAAGACTCTCTATAATGGTGCTGGGAAGAGGCACTTCCTTAATTCCTAAATAGATCTCCTGTTGTTTGTGAAAGTGATGCTTTCTAGACAGAATTAAAATACACTGAACTAACCCTTGAATCTTTCTGAGACATCTGCAGTTTGGAAGGTTTCAGAGCATATGCACATGGAATGAGAAAGGGATTGTACCAGCCGTTCATACTCGTCTGTCTCCTGAGCTGAGCAGAGCTCAACTAACCTCACCACATACAGTTAAAACTGTGTGATCTCCCAGTGCTATCAGTGTGTTTGATTTTACATTGTGCTGTATTTGAATGTAAAATTAATCTTGAATACTCATCTCCCTTTCATATCAGATGTAGTCTCACATGTACTCTTGAGAAAATCTGCCTAAGCCAGAGATGTATAACGTTTATAAATGTTAAAATATTTATAGCTAACATTCTTTGTTTTTAATACATTGTTCATTTATTTCAGATAAAAATATGGACTCATGAGGAGGGTGATGTCTTGTCACTCAAAGTAGAAATGCAAGTGAAAGTACCATCAGATATTGCTTTCTCCCTTCTATCTGACTTCACACGCCGCCAGCAGTGGGACAAACATTACTTGTAAGTAGAACTTATCTTTTGCTTAAGACTGCTTGAATCCACTGACAACTAACCTTTCTGATACAAACGTTTTTTGAAATGTTGGCACTTTTCTACCTAATTAAGAAGAAATTGCTCTAAGAAGTTGACATTAAAGATTCATTAGTCAAAGTGTGGATAGGTTTTTCCCTTAACAATAAAATCTAATTTTTCCTAAACCTGCTTTATAAAAATAAGGTTGCCCTGGACTGTCAAAAAAGAGAACTGCAACAAATTTAATATCGTGTGTTAAAATGAAAAAGGTTTCTTGCCTAAGCATATGTATGTTAAAAGGGTTAATGTGAGTAGGTTATCTGTAATTTAAACCGGATATACATTGTCAATGCTCTGTGTAAGAAACAACATAGAACTTGGACTCCTTCTTGTTTGTGTCCTTTGACTGAGTAAGAGAGTTGAGCATCAGCATCCCAAGGTGAGAAATTAAGAAATGCGGAGCTTCAGTACTCACTTTTTAAGCAAATTGACATCTTACAAGTGTATACAGTGGACTTTAGAATTGCTTAAAGATGTCTTTTAATTTGCTTTAGCTGGTGCAGATTAATGAGTGGTGAGAGTTGATATAAGTTTGATTGAGGTGATACAAATTTGCCTAGGTAAATAGACTCTTTAAGGACAATCTTTGTCAGCTACTCATTGAATCTTGACAGATTTTTATCAAAGGGTGAGAGTAAATGGAAGCTTAAAGGAATCTGAAAATTTAGAAGCTATGTCAAATTCAAGGCTTATTAAGAAAAGGAGTTTAAAGAAATGTTATGTTGCTTTGCTGTATCTAGGTTTCTTAGGACTAACATGAAGCCCAGTTATCTGGTCAAAATGGCATTTCAACTTAGCAGTTCTTATTGCTGAGACACTAGAAGCTGGGGTAAAGGGAAAATCTGAGTTATGCTTTCTGTAGTGAAAACTATGAAGCAGCAGTCGCCACTTCAAGCAGAGTGAAAGAGCACATCCTACCCAGTTGGCCTGTCCTGAACAGAGCAGAATACAACTTGGAATAAAATTTAGTGAAGATGCTTAAGATGAGGAAAACAGTGTTTCAACCATTCGAACAAGTGTTTCCTGTCTTTCCTGTGGCATGTCAGGTAGACAAATGCGGTCATTTGGCAAGTAGTAGAGGCAGACTAATTCTCAACGGGAATGGGCAGTAGACAAAGGACATGTTGTTAGTAGTTGGCTCCAACACCTTGCAACCCTTTAAAAGATTCTGTGGGATGGAGAGGCGGTGTCAGATGTAGCATTGCAGAAAAGCTCAGTCTCTCACTCTCTGTTCCACTCTCTTGCTCACTGTTTGAAAACGAAGAGAAGTTACTGCACATCAGGTACTACCTGAGGGTGTCAAATGTCTTTGCAGAACTTGTGAAGTGCTACAGGCTTTGAATGAAGATGAAAAAATTTATTACATAACGTCTCCA
>JAUBNY010000214.1:680728-694458 GCA_032275445.1 Crypturellus soui
GAGGCCGCCGCGAGGCCGCCGCGAGGCCGCCGCGAGGCCGCCGCGAGGCCGCCGCGAGGCCGCCTCGGGCCTCTATGCTGAGGGAGCCGCGTGACACGTGTCTCCCTTCGGAGCACCCCCTTCCACAGGGTTCACAGATCTGGAGGGCCATATTGATAGACGCCCCTGCGTAGCAGTGAAATAAATACAGCAAGAATTTATTCCCAGTTACTCTCCATTCAGCCTCCTGTAATTTTAGCATTTCACTAGGTCTCCATTACTTTTTGTTTGTTTGTTTGTTTTTCCCGGCAGATAGAGGTGATGTTATAAAAGCAACTGGACACCATTCCTTCTTTATTCATTATCTTTCATATTTATACTTCAGGGCAATTACCTGTTTTAGTCATTTTCTGGGGCTTTGTGCCCACTAGAGGGAGATGTGCACAAAGCATACATTGATTTTGCTGTTGAAGCCCATGACTGCCAGTAAGAAGCAATAGAGATTTAGAAATAATAAGAATACATTTATTGTAGGTAAAAGTAATCAATGAAGACCATTTAACAGTCACTTTTCATCAGGTGGGAAATAAAACTCAGGTTTTCATTCTAAACTAAAAATAACAAAGTTACTGGGGGAGTCACAGCCCAGCCACAGCGCCGGCTGCAGGCACGCTGCCCGCGAGCCGAGAGGTGGCAAGTCGTGTTTGAAGCTGATCCATGCTGGCCCGTGGGCTACAAGAAACAGGCACCGCTGGCACAGAGGGAAAGAAGCTGGAGGGAGGTCTGGGTCCTGGGCCCACACACGCGTCCCAGCACTTTGGGGTAGCACGTGTGCTGCGTGTGGATGAGCCGATGTTTTGTGAATAGCCGCTTACCAGCTGCGCGGCTGCGTGTGTCGCAGCGGCAGGTTCTTTAGAAAATTCGACCGGTGACTTGGCTTTCGTTCTGGCTGAGAGTATTTGTAACCTGTAAACCCCTGAGGAGAAGGTTTGTCTGCTGAAGAGGCACCACAAGCACCAGTTGTACCTGTGAGTTTTGCCTGTGATCTCTGGCTAGTGCACACTGCTTGCCAGAGTCTCAGGATGACATTTTTTTAGTTGTTGCTACTTTGATTTAAGTCTGAGTAAAGAAATAAACTGGTAAACCCTGTTACTGCCTAACTGCTGCTGTAGCAGCAGTACTCTGAGGGCTCCTGTACAGGGGTTACAGGGATTTAGTTATTTCCTTATTTTAACTCTAAACTGAGCAGGTTACTGATCCTTTTATTTCTGGCTTTCTTGGCTGTCTCTGGCTAAGGATGACATACTCTGTATTCCGTGTCAACTGTGGATGGATGTTACTGTTGGGTGCCCGGATGGCGAGTGCTCGGGCCGGCAGCTCGGCCGGCCGTAGCCCTGTGTTAGTTCTGTCAGGTCACGGGCCCCGTGACTCTAATTCTTCAAGACATTTAAACAAGTGCTTAAATGTGTTGCTAGGTCAACTCACATATTTAAGGGTTTATTTTTAGGCAAGTGCTTAAATGCCTGGATGAACTGAGACCTTTAATGGTTAGCTTGCAGTTGGCTATTTAGTTATTTATACAGTGAACGTACTCTGGCCTTTAATATTTCTTTATCCAAATGAAAAATTAGAAGGCATCATTCAGGTAAAGGAGTATTATTAGACACACACTGTCATTTAAATAGAATTTACCTTGTTAATTTTGATAGCTACCTGTTAAGGAAACATTGTCTTCTTGTAGGATAACAATTTTTGATTTTTCAGAAATATACAGGGAAAAACTTTATGGCTTTAAACTTAAATAGTAATGCTCTTTAGCTAGTCAGTTAATAATACAGAATGAGGTTTAATTTCATCAGCTGTTGAGGTCCTGTATACACACAGGAGTGCATCATCCTCTGCAATCCAGTCACGCCGTTTGCCTATAATGCACTCTTCCTTCTGCAGTACTGACTGTATTTAAAATAAAGCAGCTGTCTTTCCCAGAATAGGAAGATAACAAGTCTAAAACACAGAGCAGAAATAACTCTATAGGTAACAATTCCTAGGCATGCCAAATGTTATGGAGAGCTCAGCATGCTGCTTCTGATCATTACTTATGATTCTGATTTCTGTTCACCGAGGAGATAAGGTTACCTCATTGCTGCAGCAGAAGTTCAAGATGCCAGTGTCCCTGCAGTCATTGGCAAGTGTCGGGCCAGTGGCAGCAAATATCCCAATGCCCAAAGGCTCGTGGAAAACTGGCTCTTATTTGGGAGTCTCATGTTTGCCTTCACCTGGAGTGAGGTGCCCAGGTACCTTTTCAAGATTTGCCAGTAATAGCACGCAGAATTGGTGATTCATTGTTACTTTCTTGAAGGATTTGTCTTGAGAAGGCCTTCTGGCTTTGAGGAGGGAAATCCACCTCTCTAGTCAGTCACAATATAGTCACAGCTTGAATATGTGCAATATATGCAATATATGCATGTGCGTGTGTGCTTGTGTACACATAAGTGTGTGCTTTATAATACAGGCATATACTTGGTGATAGATTTAGCTACCTATCTAGTCTCGGCAACACGGAGGTCTTCTTAGACTTAAAAACACGTATTTTAATTATTTTCTCCTATGGTCATTACTCGTGTCCACAGGAGCTCAGATTTCCCTGGTAACTGCATGCATCTCACCGATGCCTAATGGTTCTGTCAGGGTAACTGCGACGAAAACCTGCTGCAGAAAGCATCGTTACAAAATGCCCTGCTCGGCTGGAACGAAATCTAGACCGATATCTAGACTAAGACAGAAAAACCTATGGACAACATTGTCATTTCAAATGAGCATGTACAAGTGAAAAAAAACACCTCTAAAATCCTCTGGCAGCGTAGGGCATGGGTGTTTGTCTAGGAAAGCCTTGGAATGGTGTGAGTTCACAGAAATACAGTAGGTGAGCAAAATTGCAAAATTCATTAATTACCCTGCTTTACTGATAATCTTACTATTGTAATGTAGCAGGTATTTTTCCACTAAGAACCCAGTCTTCTTTCATACAATTTCTTCTGAGAGAATTAAAATGCGGTGCCAGTGAGCAGCAACGTGGTGTGCAGGAGACGGCCGTGTGTTTGTGCCCGATTGGAAGAGGCACCTTAATAGGATTTTGCACTGCACCTAATGCACGTCAGAGCGTGTCATGTTTTCAGGCATCTTTGCAGGCAAAATAAATGGCTGTTTAAACTCTTTTAATCTTTTAATTAGGCCTTAAGCTGAAAGTAAACTGTAAAAGGAATTACAGTAGAAAAAAGATGAATAGTAATTATTTGGTAGGTCTTAGATTACAGTCTGACAAATCATATTAGTCAAATAATTCTGCATATAAATATTAGCTGTAATCCATTCCCTATGCCATAGCTGCTGCCTTTTTGGATAATAGGTTCACAGAAAAATGACATCAGGTCTACCCAGATGTGTGTTGGTGTTTTAAGTGACAGCTTCATGAGTGTTTAAGTCAGTTCCTGTTAGGTCAGCGCAGGATTTTAGGTGTAAGGTGCCATGAGTGAAATCCATTACAAGTGTCAGAGCTGCAGACTTAGTGGTTAAGGTTTTAAGACAGACTTCAGAAAATAAGTCAGTTCTATGCACCTGGTGACCCCTGTAATTAAAGTCTTGATTATGGGGAACCTTCCTAGTGAAGTGTGGATTTTGCTTGCTCTTTCTGTGAGTCAGGTAAACATGAGTGCACAGTATAAAGCCCAAATTCAAAGATAAGCTGGGGGGGTCAGTCTTCAACCTCTCGGAACAGCTTCTCAGCCTCTGCACTGTGGCTGTTGCTCTAGCTCATGTTGTGTTTTACTTCCCAGAAAAAAAAAAAGATAAGGTGATGCAGTACATCTCCTATGGGTTACAATCATATAAGACCAGCCTGGTAATGCATGAAAGTTTATAACCCCCATATTTTAAGGCAAATCTGGTTCAGTTTGCCAACCTGCAGTGAGACTCGCAGCACGCAGGCTGGATTTTCTGTATGCATTTATTTCAACATATGGCTAAAACCTGGCTCAGGGAGGCCTGGCACAAATAGTTGGGCTGAAATATCCGTGCATGCCAATAGATGTAACTGTGCTCCCAGCTGAGAGCTGTGTGTTGTCGGTTTTCCCTCACTCTCTTCAGTGTTTTCAGCCTGTGTTTCTCTCATTGCCTGTTCTGCCTCGTCTTTTCCCCTGCAAGTGCCTTCAAAAGCGCAGGTCTGTCATTTCCCAGCTATTTCTGTGGTGCACAGGACAAAGAATTGCAGCTTTGCGGTGGCCCCCCTGCAGATCCCGTGCGCGCCTGTCGCACTGGCCATCGAGACAACGTGTTTATTGCTGGGGCAGTGTCCGTGCGGCTGCTGTGTGGAGCAGGAACCCGCTCCCGCCCCAGAAGGCAGGATGTGCTCAGTGTACAGATGGCCTGAGGACAATGATGATGCACCAGGGTTGGCTGGAAAAGTCCTTTGTGGTGTTAAGAGGTTCAGTTTCATTTAAAATATTAGTGAATTAGAAAAAAATGAAAATAAAATGCTCATATTCATCAGCTGAGGTGTTCTTGTTGACAGTGTGAGTATCTCAGAGAGTGAGAAAGACCACAACAGTGAGATGTGGAAGTGGCAAATAATAAACCCTTACAAAATAACCCTTACGAGAAGGAGTATTTTAGTTGTGAAGGACACACTTGGACGCCAGCAGTGCAGGGAAAGGCACAGCTTAGCAGTAACAGACGGTAAATTAGAGATGGGTACTGGTGCCTCTGCAGGCTTGCGGCTCCGTGCCCGGGAAGCCAGAGCAGTTCTCTGGCTTCTTGTACCATCTGCAGGCATTTTGCAACAAGCTCAGTCACAGGATCAAGCAGGCTGGAGGTCTGGCAGTCAGAGGGTCTGGAGGCAACCCCATCCAATGCTCCCACTCAAAGCAGGGACAACTTAGATTGCCCAGGGACTTATTCAGTCAAGTGCTGAGCATCTCCAAGGATGGAGATGTCACAAACTGTCTGGGCACTCTGTTCCCATTTTTGACCACTCTTGCAGTGGAAATGGTTTCCCAGATATCAGAAATTTCTGTATTGCAGTTTGTATCCAGTGCCTCTTGTCCTGTTGCTGTGCACCTCCAAGAAGAGTCCTGGGTTTGTCCTCTTTAAGTCTTCCAGTGTAGGCAGCAATAAGATGCCCGCTCTTCTTCACTGAACAAACCTTCAGCTTTACCTCGTTCAAATGCCCAGCCTCTGCGCATTTTAGTGGCCCTGTGCTGGACTTGCTCTCGTTTGTCTTTGCGATACTGGGCAGCCCCAGACTGGCTGCAGGACTCTGGATGTGGGCTTGCAAGTGCCATGTAGAGGGGAATAATCACTTCCATCGATCGGCTGGCTCCACTTGTGTGCAATACAGCCCAGCACAGGCACACTGCTGGCTCACACTCAACTTGCTGTCTATCAGGACTCTGAAGTCCTTGCAAAGCTGCCTTCTGGGCCGCTGCCGTGCTGCTGCACGGAGTTACTGCAACCCAAATGTTTGCCTTTGCTGAAACTTGGTGAGTTTTCAGTCAGTGCTATTCTACAGTCAAACTCCCTCTGAAGAGCAGCCTTGCTCATCAGCTGCTCCTGCCACTTAGCACCATCAGTGCACCTGCTGGGGGTGTAATGCACCCCATCATCCAGGTCATTAATGAAGACGTTAAAGCAGGATCATCAATTCCAGCATTGACCTCCGAGGAATACTAGTGGTAAGTGGCTGCCAGCCAGGGGTGTAATACAGTCTTCCAGGTCATTAACGAAGAGGTTGAAACAGCATCAGCAGCTCCAACATTGACCCCTGAGGGGTGCTACGCGCGCCAGCTGCCTGCCAGCAGTCTGCAGCGGGCGCAAGGAGAGCAAGCACAGGCTCCAGTCTGAGCACGTACGCCTTCACCGGGGAATTCTGCAGCTTTCAGGCCATGATTGCCTTTTCCTGGGAGGAGCTGGCCTTTTGAATGTGCTTTCTGCAAAACACTGAGTATGCTTCAATATACAGAAGAAAAGCAGTGGGACCACTGTCATCTTCTATTTTTTTTTATGCTACCAAGCTTCTCACTGCACAGAGTAGTGGTGAGCACAAAGATGGTATTATTCAGGGTGCCAACACTGTGCCTAGGCACTTTGGTGAATGACAGTTACCTAGTGCTTGTGCTCCATGGCCTGAAAGCTGCAGGAAAAGCCTGGCATAGGCCATGTTAGGCAGGTTGATGTGGGCTACAGAAGGCAGCAAATGGGTTGGCTTGCTGGTTTTGGAGGCCACAGGCAGTGGCAGCTGAGGAATGACCTGGGGGGGTCTTCAGGGCTAAGCAAGCGTGAGGGTTTGGGATGCCCTGGTGAGGAAGGGTGTACGCAGAGCCCAGGAGAGGCAGCTCCACGGGAGGGCACCAGGGATCCTCAGCTGAGCGGGTACGGGACCGACGGCCAAGACTGAGGCCGTGAGGCCGGGCTCCAAGTTAGTGTTGAACTTACCGTGCTCACCGTGAATGTCAAAAACACAGTGAGAGTTTTTCAGCACCTGCCCATCACGCTGCCAGACTCGGCTGCCAGGGCAGTCACTGGAGAGAAGTGGTGCTGGGAATGACGGTCAGGTGCTCGTAGCAAGCTGTATAAATACGGCCTTAAGTGCAAATATAATCTAGAATTAAAATATTTGTGGGTTTTTTTGTATTATTCAAATAATTTTTTCCTTATCACCAGCCAAGAAAGGTAAAGAGTGCTTAGATGAAAGCAGAAAAGGGAAGCATTCCTCATAAAAGAGTATATCAAGGCAGGTGGGTACATCCTACTAAAGCTGCACTGTTTTTTTGCCAGTTCAACCAGGCATCTGAAGAGACATTGGATTATTAGGTAGTGTTTTATTACACAAGCTATTTATACAGAGATATACAGAGGTGCCTTTCTGTTAGAAGGGCGGCTGTGTTTACCCTTGGTTACCAGTCATCGGTAGTAGGGTCACTTCCTGCCAAACTGAGGCAGCGGAGGTGGAATTTTGATGTCTTGCCCTCTTTCCAGTTTCTTCTCACAATCGACTAGATAATTGACCCCATCAATGACAATCTGAACTAGCTCCACCTGCAACAACAGTAACAGAAATAAAGGAGGTTCAGGTAAAGCTGTTAACAGAGGGAGGAAACACTAGCACGTGGCGCAAAGGCCGCGTGTAGAACCAGCCACATCCTTGAGACTGCACGCCCCAAGGCACAGGCACCACGGTCATGCAGCGATCCAGTGGGAGGCCGCAGTAATTCCCCTAACTCAGTTTAAACTTCACTCAGTTCAACTTTCAGTTGGGCTGAAAAGGCTTTGAGAAGACCAGAGTCTTCTACTCCTTCATGGCTCGCTCCTGCAGATGAGCCTGCCCTGCCACAGTAATTTGTCAGCTGCCCTGATGCAGGGAAAAAAAAAAATCCTGACGATTCTGACAGGGGTTTTGGAGAGGCTGTTTCAGGCCCAGGATCCCCGTTCCTCAAGTAGAAGGATTCATTCCGATCCCGTGCTGGCTTTCTGTAATTCCTTCAGCCCGCCCTGAGGTGCTCCTGGCGGGGCTGCATTCCGACGTGGAGCCTGTTGGTGCTGCAGAATGCAGAGCTGCCTGTGAAGGCTCTTCCCAAGCCACTGGAGAGCACAGGCCTGTCCCCAGGAGGGCTCCTGGGCAGGCAGGGACACCAGGCCCTCGGGGTGCAGTCACTTCACAGTGGCCAGCCACCCATAGTCCTGATTTTCCTTGATCCTCATGAAACAGTTCATTAGGAACCTTGAATGACTCTTTTGTTAAAACTGAATTCAGAAACTAAATCCCATTGTATCCATATTGTGAAAGGGGGACATCATTGTGATTTTCAGGGGATTAGTTTTTACTATAAAGTAATTCAGTGGCTTAGCGGTTTATTGTGCTTTTATAGACCAGAGGGGCTGAACTTGCAGCCTCCAGGAGGAAAGAAATTCCATATTAATTTCACATTGACTAGTAACTGAAACAAAGCAAAAATGTTAACAGTTTTATCTTGCACGTTTGGAAACGCAATTCTACAAATATACTTAGCACACAGTGGAATTTCTGGTATCTATGTCCTATAATAAAACATTTCTGTACTCTTGAATTTGTCTTATTTAGATTTAAAAATCTTCATAGTAAGGCCATCTTACTGGCTCAGCTCTTCAAATCCTCACTATATGAGGTACTGTGACAGTGGAAATCTTCATATAAGCAAAAAATTTATAGGCTCAAGCCATCTGACAATGGAACTTGCAGTAATTAATCAGGCTGTGTAATCCTTTTAAATTATTAGTGTTGTCTTAGTATAAAGCACACATGGTGGTATTTCAGTTGCTAATAAATGATTTCTTTGTTGCATACCGTTTTTGCAGATAATACAACTTAATAGGCGGCTGGATGAGATGGGTGTGAATCTGGCAACAACCTCATCACTTTACTTCTCTAGGGATCTTCAAACCCACCCGGATGCCACCCTGTGCCACGTGCTCTAGGTGCCCCTGCTGGAGCAGGGGGGTTGGAGTAGATGATCTCCAGAGGTCCCTTCCAACCTCAGCCATGTGAGTCTGTGATTGCGCCTGTGTCTCGGGAACCTGCCACGAGGCAGGCTGGGCAGCAGCAGCCCCAACAGCAGCGGTACCGGAGCTGCTGAGGCCGCGCAGTACTCTGCCCTGGGGGTGGGTGCCCCTGGGCCCTGTGCTCTGCTTTGCAATGGAATTGAACTGGCAGTGAAGGCCCTGAGGTAATTAAAGCTTTGCTTTAAAGCAGGTGGCCCTTCAAAACCTCGTACATGCAGGTGGCATCCAAGACCAAACCCTGTTAAAAGAGCCCAGGGAGCAGAAGTCCTCAGCAAACATTGATCTTACTGGGGCCTGCCCAACAGGCCACAGCTGAGAGCTTAGAGCATCCACGTAGCAAGTAAAAGGCCTGTTTGACAGAAGATTTTAATCTACATTTCCTAGCTACTAGCAGAGTGTTAGAAGCACTCAGCTTACACAGTCCTACAAGGTTATTTTTTTCTCACTTTTTCTTGATATGGCCATGGGTGAACTTCTCTCCCAGGGAGGAAAGGTTTCTCTCCCGTCTTCTAGTAGATTTGCACGTAGGAGCTCTTCAGCTTTGTAAAATACTTAAACTGGAAGGAGGTCTACCAGGCAAGCAGCCTCACCATAAGGGTTTGGGGGCGTTTCCACTATTTCTGGCCCAAAACTTTTCACTCAAACAGAAATAGTTTCTGAAGAGGTGACCAGGCCTAACCCACCTCATCTCAGCGTCCAGTAACGCCGGGAGGGCCCAAAGGTGACACTTCAGGTCCTTGCACTACTGCAAGCACGTCCACTGGGTGAGAGCCACCAGAAGCAAACACTGCTCTAGCTCTGCTGAAGGCCGCAGTGTCACTAAAATCACAGTGTCCCCAAACACGGAGACATTGACTCAGGCAAGTACAGATCTGTGGTTTTTAAGAACAAAAAGAACAGGTTACCTCTGATCGACCCATACGGTCCAGGTTGGAGATATCATAAACGTCCGCCACAGCTGCCGTGTCCACGCCACCAGTGCCGCGCTTCTGCAGCCGCAGGTTCTCCAGGATTTTGGGAAACCTGGGATCCTAACAGAAGGAACAGTTTTGTGCTTGCTGCTTGTTGCCCTACTTATCGCGCTGCATCATTGTAATGCTATTACCCGTGACTTCAGAGACTCCCCCAAAAGAGAGGCAGAGATGGATGGTCTGTGTTTGGATTACAGCCTGTCTTGATGGTTGCCTGCTGAGCAGAGTAATTTGCACAACAACGACAATAGTTTGCAGAACAAAAGTATGTTACATTAGTCGTGTATTATCCCTAGGACCTTGCTGTTACACATCCCACCAAGGTGCCATCACTGCAAGCTGTCATTTTTCATGTATTTCCCTATAAATCAGAAGAAGGGCTGACATGTCACTGGCCTTTTAAATGACTTATGTACCTTGCTAAGCCTTGGCAGTTTAACGTGCACTCCAGCGCGTAAACCTGTTCCCAGGTTGGAAGGACAAGTCAGAACATAGCCAAGACGTTCGTTCCACATGAACTCCCAGCCTCGCTCTTTAATTAATCTTTCAACCTGTGAAGGTTAAAAAAAGAAAAGGAGAAAGACAGGCATGCATACAAATGTCTCATCCTCTGACGTTTGTTTATAGCTGAAGTTCTTTCCACTTTGTATTTATGTTCATGATGAATGTCACTAACAGCAAAGTAGGTGCATTAATATAAGCCTGAGCAGTCTGGCTTGGATCAGATGCAAATCTTTGTGCTTATCAGGCACCAAGGTCCCCTGGGAGTATTACAAGGACCTCTCCTTGTTCGCTCGCTGCCACTGGCTTGCAGATTCTTTGGCACTTTGTCACAAGCCTCCCTGTCATGATGGTTTTGTATTGCCCTAGTCCAGGGAGCTG
This sequence comes from Crypturellus soui, assembly GCA_032275445.1. Lineage (NCBI taxonomy): Eukaryota > Metazoa > Chordata > Aves > Tinamiformes > Tinamidae > Crypturellus > Crypturellus soui. The sequence goes on from JAUBNY010000214.1 coordinate 691,150, forward strand.
TATTTTTACATAAGAATTACTTATCTAGACTATAAATTAGTTGGTGTGTGTGGGGAGTGATGTTGCAAAGCACAAGCTGCAAAGCTGCAAACGCAAGGCGCTGAAGTGCACTTTCCTATAATTTTTGTGATTTCTAAATGCCTAAATTTAACACCCCTGCTTCCAGTGTAAGGTGACCTATATAATGGTTTTCATTAGTACATCTCCAGTCCAATCAGCAAGGGAGACTGAAATCATTATCCGCAGGAACATCATAAAGGTCAGCTGACCTCTGAATAGGCCGCTACTCCATCCACTCAGCGGCACATCCCAGCCTGACTTCTGTGATCCCACTACTGACTCCATTCAGTAAAGTAATGCCAGAAGAGAACCAGATACTCAGGACTGCTGCAATTTAGGAAATATTTCTACTTTGCAGAAAGATACAAAATAAGGGGCAATTTTAACATCATTCATGTCGTCTGAAAGGACACTATAATTAATGGTGAGAAACTAGATCTGCCTTCTTGCCTCGAGGCATCTGTTCTGGATGGTTCTCAGGGCACCCTGACCGCTCCTCAGGGGAAGGTCTGTGGATCCTCTTTTGCTGGACATGAGCAAACCCCAGCAGCAGAGGCAAACCTGGGGAAAACATCCGCGAGCCCCGCCACTCAGGCTGCAAAACTGCTCTGTGTTATGGGCATCCCTGAGAAGCGTAAGATGCCAGGAACCACCCGGTGCTAAAGAAGCAAACATTAGGTGCCTTTGTATTCCCATGCTCCAAAACGCACTGCCTCCTCAACCTTCCTCAGAAAGGCTCCAAAGTTACCTTCCTCTGGTTCTTAGGGAGCAACACGTCCACACTCAGAGATGGTGGTTCCTGCTCATTTGGCTCATTGGTTCATTTGGCCTCCTTCTAGGAGCCCTTTTTCCTCTATGAATAGTGGTAGCAGAGTAGAATCCAGGAATCCTACCTCTCTGTTCTTAGTATTTTAATCACAAAACCCAGTATCCACCCAAAGTAGCCAGAGAGGTCATCCTACCTCCTGAGTCCTGGTACACCCTCAGCAACGTCCATTCCGCTCCCAGAATCAGGGATTACAAGCAACAGGCTGGGTGTCCAAAATAAAATGCTTTACTTATGAATTTCCACAGCCTGCAGACACAAGGTGGCAAGGAAGGGATACTTCTTTAGCCAGCCAGTGCTGAAGATGGCAATAGAAAAGCTACAAAGTCATTTTATCTACTTTTTTCCCTACAGTTCTGCTAACGATTTGCCCTTGTTTCCTTTTTTAAATGCCATTAACATGGGTTGCTGTTTGGACTGGTGTTACTTGATTTTGCTGCTCCTGGAGATGTCAGTTCAGGGCTAACCAGAGCGAGCTGTGGCAACAAGAGCCCATCGATAAACAAAACTGGAATAAAAATGCCATTGATTTAGTACCTCTTTTAAACCACGGCAAAATCTTTCAAACACCCGCTTCATGTTGCCCCCCTTTTCCATGGATATCACCCTGGTGTGGTCCTCTTCATTAATCCAGATAAGAAACGTCTTGTCATTGTTGTGCCTGGTTGAGAGAAAAACGTGTGGCTTTAGAGCACAAGATAAGCCCTGAAAAATAATTCTCAGTATCATTAGTTTTATCGCGGTCTTTCAGGACTGTGAAGACATTAAGCAATGCCAAATAACGCTGCTCTGTGGTGTTAGGGATAAGAGCGGCTCTTGTGGCTTGATTCCCCCATGCCAGGGGAATTATGCAGGTTTTCCTGGGCACAGCGACGAGAGGAGTTTACTCTGATCACATCATGCTGCCCTGGTCCTCAGCTGGGAAGGACATGGTGCCTCCTGACCGGGACACTGCTGGCAAGAGGCAAGTTTGACATCCTTTTTCTAAGAAAATTGAACAGCTAGAAGAAAACCTCCTGCATACATATTGCTAGGGACTTGGCAATCTCCTAACACCAATCCCTTCTGAATCACTTTGTATCTCTGGGGAACACTGCATTGCCACATCCAGTCAAATCACGCATTTTAGGAGAAAAACTACATGTTGCTTCTGGAGAGCAAAGATGCTGCTTTGTCACTCTGGATGAAAACGCCTGGAGAGAAGCTAGCCCCTCCTGCTTCAAACAGACCAGCCAAGACTTGGTTTATGAGGCGCTAGGGCAGACGTGAGGTCACTTTCATCACTTTTCTCCATTTTTCCTGTCTTTTACGGCAGTCTTTCTACAGAATGTAGAAAGCGATTGATAAGAATAGACTTGTTCATACATACAGCAGAATATTATCAACCTCAAAACACAGAAAAAATAAGAGTTAGAGTTCACCTGACTTCCATCTTATCTTTTACTGTGACTCCCTTTTCACAGTTGGAATTTGTGGGTGCAAAGCTGAACAGATGCCATATCCTACAGCCTGACAGCAGAGTAACAGGGAGATCCAGCTACCTCATTTTCAGTCACATACACATATTCAGGGTAGGATTTTCCAAAGAGATTGATGCTGGCCTGACCCAGAACCCACAATCAGCTGTTGAAGAGGTCTACATGAGTACAGTGAAGTAGTGCCCTCTCTTCCTATGAAGCAGGTGGGGATGGTTCTGCAGTGTTTAACCGGAGCGCAAGCAAAACGAGCCAAAGACAGATCTATTTTATTCACGAGTTCACTTGATAGCATTTACACTGCTGGGCACTTTCTTTGTTTGACTGGAGAGCTGATGAATGGGATTCCTCAGATTTATCATCTTTTTTCCAGAAAAAAGTCTTTCTCAGATTAAAATAGGCACCTGAAGCTCACTGAAATAAAAAGTCCTCACAAATTTCCTTCTGATCAGTTCCCCACTGCCTGTTCACTCCTGGGTTTAGCTCATCACAGCAATGCTGCTGCTGAATACACTGCTTGAATATCAGATTTTTTTTTCCACATAAAGACTTATTCTGTCTGTCAGCCCTGAAACCACGTAGGGCTGGAGGATTTCTCAGGCTCCTTATTCACCTAGTTTTCCAGAGTTATAGCATCTGGAAATGATGAGAAACAGGCCAGGATAAATGCAGGTACTGCTCACTGCATGGCTGCCTCCACCAAGAGATGAATGTGCTGTTTATTCAGAAGTTTATTCTAAAGGAAAGGATTTCCTGCAATTCAGGTACCTAAAATAACATAGAGCAACAAAGATAATTAAGGGATAATTAAGGGACTGGAGCATTTGTCATATGAGGACAGACTAAGCGAGCTGGGCCTGTTTAGTCTGGGGAAGAGAAGGCTGAGAGGAGATTTGATCAACATGTTCAAGTGTCTGAGGGGTGACTGTAGGGAGGATGGGGCCAGGC
>JAUBNY010000214.1:694558-749573 GCA_032275445.1 Crypturellus soui
AATACCAAAAACTGCATTACCTTATGCAGGGAAAGGATGCGTGTGTTTTAGAACAATGTGCAAATACATGCTAATTAATGCAATTTATAACCAGACTGTGTTTAATGACTCTCATACGTGTGCTTGCAACGTTGTTGTTGTTAGTGCTTTAGCACTAGTTAGTGCTTTTAGCTGAACGCGTATAAAGAGCTTGCTTCTACTTGTGTATATAAGTATGTTACCTGCGTTTAATAAATGGAGCTAGATATAACTCATATTGAGTTTGAGTCTAGTAATCCTGACCTGCCTCAAGCTTCACTTCGCTCGCCGTGAACACCAACAACTATGATGTTGGTGATCCTGGGGGCGGCCGCAGTGACAGCATGGGAGAGAAAGTGTGTTAAGCTCCAAAGCTTCATCTCTTTTGGGGCCAAACTCTTCTCGGTGGTGGCCAGTGACAGGATGAGATGTAATGGGTGCAAGTTGAACCGCAGGAAGTTCCACCTCCATGTGAGGAAGAACTTCTTTCCTAGGAGGGTGACAGAGCACTGGCACAGGCTGCCCAGAGAGGCTGTGGAGTCTCCTTCTCTGGAGATCTTCCAAACCTGCCTGGATGCCTCCCTGTGCCCCGTGCTCTGGGTGTCCCTGCTGGAGCAGGGTTGGACTAGATGATCTCTAGAGGTCCCTTCCAACCTCAGCCAGTCTGTGATTCTGTGAATTTACAGTGTAGGATCCTGCAACTGTATTGCCAATGATCCCTAGCTAACAGCATTGCTACAACCCTGCTTTAGACTGCATTTCTAGCCTCCGCTCTGCTGATTTCACAGTGGTCACTGGCTATTTCCCCAGATCAATATTTTTATATAGAAATTGAAAGAAAAAATGGTAAAAAGCCAAGGAAGCAGTCAGGCTTATGATGCTACGCTGTGTTGCTGACATTAACGATGGCTTCTATGAATATAAAGGTGTTACCTGCTCCATTATTCATTGCTGGATTTTTCTTTTTTTAATTGATCAAGAACATTAAAAATAAAAACAACAGACCATGCTGTAAGAATCAGGACAGAACGACTGCGGGGTTAGGGCAAGCAAGGAGACTTGTAATACAATCTCTTAAGCATGACACAAACGTTTAGGGGTCACACGACATACCAGATTCCTCTGGCATCTGGCCAGTCACGTGCCATCCCTGCACATGTTAGCAAAGGGGACACTGGCTTATCAAAGAGAAAGTGATCCTAGACAGCAAAAGAGGCCAGAGAGAGAGAAAGGGGAAACAAAACAAAATTCATGTTTATTCAGGGAGCAATATAGCACTTACGTACACACTTAATGGGAAGGTCATCAATACACAAGTGAACTGCCCACGACACATTGTGAATGTGGTTCCTTCTCGACTGAGAACTAAAAGCACTTAATCCAGGGCATTTTCTTAGAGGGTGAATTCTTGCTGATTCTCACTGACACTGGTATACATTGGAAAAAAAAAAAGGGCATTTTCACATGTGGGAAAGAAACAGAGGAAGTGACCTAGGGACCAGATATATGCAACAAAGTAGATTCTGTGGAGGTACAGGGCATTATAAATGCAGATACAGCTATGTATCTGCACGCAGATTAATTGGAAGGAAGGAAAAGACAACAGGTCTTTAGAGATAGCAAAATATACAATTCGAGCTCTGAAAGGAGATTTCTCCAGTGTAGGGATTTAGCAATTTATTTTGAGTAAGAAATCATAGTAGGAATTAAAACAGTGTTTGACCTTTTGAAATCACTTGTTCAGTTCCTCCTCAGAAATTTTATTTCTGATTTATCAAACATAGTGTATGATAAAATAAGTATTTTATTTTCATGTGTGTGCTGAAAAATTATTAGTTCTTAAATCCTCAAATGCAGTCATATCAAATAATGAGTTTTTTTGTTTGTTTTTTGTTTCCCTTTTCTAGGGTTTAATTGAAAGTTGGGAGGCAAACTATGCAATATAAATAGGGCATGGTAGAGAAGTTGGTAAGCTTTACCTTTTTTTTCTCAAAGAAAGATTTTAGGCCTTCATCTTCAAATGGCCTGTGATGGGCATGATGCAGCCAGAACACCAACCACACAGAACACATGCCATAAAGTTCTCTCTGCTTATCACAGGAACACAGTATGTGCTTCCTCGTTTGCTCTACTCTGCATTTATGAGTGAGAGAAAAATATCTTCTTGCACAAGAAATCAGTTGAATGTTGGCTTTCCGTATAAGCCTATAACCCAAATCCACAAAGTACTGAAAGGTTCCCATATTGAATGACTCCTTGGTTGGATGCCATTCAGATCTCACTGATTTGATCAGTGAGACTGATATGATCTCATTGATTTGATCTCACCGTGATCAAATGGTGCTTACTAAAACTTGGCAGAAAGCCAAATCTCTTCAAGACTCAAGATCCTAAAATACTGAAGGAAGGAAGTAATGGTATGAGATAAAGGTGGAATCTGAGGTTACAACATGCAATGCCCTGACATTTAGAACTTTTCATTACTGCGAAAGCAAACAAATTAGACAAGATAAAATGCTGAATCAGTGAAGCCTGTTTCACTTCCCGAAGAATTTAACCTGTAAATCATGAAGACATTATATTCTTGGCAGTCCTATTTTGATCCGTGCTCCTTGAACAGCTCTCTACTGCTGAAAAAAGGCAATGAAAAAAAACCTAGGACACGTAATCAGGACTTGTCAATAAACGCATTACTACACACGTTCAATGAAATTGCTACTGACCTTACATAAATTCATAACTCCTGGTTAATCCAGGCTGTGACCCCTAGTTGAAGGGTTTTAATTAGTTATGTTACTTCATCGGCTCCCTTTTTGGTTGATGTTATGGATTAACATGTGGTAAATAAAGGTAACAAGGTACATCCAAGCCTCTGGATAATTAAAGTGCATATTCAAGGTTTGATTTTTCTGAAACAATCTTCTAGATTTTTGTAATTTTTTAAAGTCTCAATATGATCTCTGTTATGGATTTTCAAGATAGTCGACTGTTGTCCATTTTTTTTCCAGGAAAGCACCTGGAAACTTTGACATCTCAAATATCTCTCTGTAGGAATTGAACAGTAAGATGCCCTGACAAAATCCATTATGTTTCCTTGTGTTTCCATCTGTGTGACAATGAAAACTGTTGTTACAGGCCTGATCCTTCAAGTCCTTAAACACTGTTTACAGGACTGGTAAAAGGTGGCCTGGTTGCAGTTTGCTACAATCATGTTGGAGAATTAGAATTAGTGTAGTTGTGACTTAAAAGACATTATAGCCCTCCCCTCAAACAAACAAACAAACAAACAAACACCTGAATATCCTAGAAGACAGTTAACAGATAATATTTATCTTAGAGTAATTATTAGTTAAAATGGTTATTCTTATGGAAAATGTGAATCTCTAGTCAAGGAAAATTTAAAGAGTCCTGAGTTTGGCCAAAGAGGAGGCACCAACTCTATGTGTGTGCATATATATATATATTTGATTCAACACAAATTGTTCTACAGTTCTATAAAGCACCGTATTTTAGACCTGCAAAGTATGTTTTTAGACAAAATATTTAGTCAAATCTTTGGACAGTTTATCACTGTAATAAAAATAGGGGCAGGCCATTGACTATTGCGTTAACATTGTAATTAGCTACAGAGAAAAGCACGTGCAGCCAAGAAAGAAAAAGATAAAAACAAATGAGAGCTAGTGAGGATGGTGTCAGTCCTGGAGCTGCACTTACGTCAATGAGCTGCTGCTGCTCCTTCTCGGTCATCGTGGTGAGGCTGTAGTACTTTCCGGAGAGGTCTCCTTTGAGCCCGGCCAGAGCGGTGACCACCACGTTCTCCACCTCTCTCCTCTCGGCCCTGCTGCAGGCCGGGGGAAGGCTGAGGCCCCGGATGCTGCGGCCAGTGCGCACGCGCGACGAGAGGACGTAGCGCTCGTCAAACTGGCCCTGGGTGATCTGAAGAAGGAATGCTGCCGGTTCACACGCACTGCCCATTACGCACCCCATGTTTAAAAAGCTTACCATGCACAAAGCATCTCTCTCATCAGAGATCAGGACCTCTCGTAGATATCGCAAACACAGTACTAAGAACACCTCAGAGTTTCAGACACGGAGTTTTTTTAGGAACTCCAAGGTTCCTGCACAGACTCAGTGACCAGCTGGTCCTTCTTAGCTCCAGCTTGGAAGATGAAAGAATCTGAGCAGCTTTGGAAACTTGGATAAGGGCAGAGGCAGAAGGCCAAATCTGGAAGATCTTTGAAAGAGGAAAGACTAAGCTGATGCTAAACTACTCTGTAGTTGAACTATGAAGGCAGTTGACTTTTGCATGAAGTCAGAGTGGATTTGAGTGTTTTCACTAAAAGCAGTTAGGTGAAGTAAGTCCAGCCAAGAGGGAAATTAGAAGGGGGGAAAAGGGTGCTAGGCTGGTTTGCCCTTCATTGGATGCTGAAAACCTTGGGAGCACAGCAAATCTAAACTGTAATCTAACACCCTTGCAAAAAACAAAACAGGAGTCATTTTGTTTAGGCATATTCTCTGTAGAGAATGACTAAAGTGACATTTTAGTCATTGTGGCATGCTGATTTCTTTAGCCCTAAAATTATTTTCTTTGGAGTTCTACTGGGGGGAAAAAGTACAATTATAGACAATATCACTACTGTAAGAAGCAGTATTGTATGTTTATTTTCTTATTATTTTATTTAAATCCTACCTTGGATGCATCCAGGTCTGTATGATGCTTCATTGTCCGTGGGTCATAGCCATTATGTCTTGCTTTAATGACAGGGTCAAAAATCTCAGCAAATACCTAGGGAGTCAAGAGAATCTAGAAAGAGTCTGCAACATTAGAGAATATACACACTTTAATGTGGCAGCTTTAGCTACAGGAGAAACCCGTTGGCGCTCATTCCTGGATGACCACCATAAAGAGGGTTTTGCCAGTGCTGATGGAAGGAATATTTATGATAATGTTCAGGGTCTTGGGCAGAAGGACAAGGGATTCATTCAGTAGGGACTCCTCCTCCTCACAATAAAAAAGCAGGTGCCGCTACACCTCAATCTAGTTATAAGCTTACTCCAGTTATGCCAAGTACTGGATGTGGTAGCAACCAGATTAGACTTCAGGATGTATTCACGACCGGGATACACATTCAGAGTCACCAGGCAGCCTGTGTCCTGGTTTTGGCTCGTGTGAGACTACCTGTGTCTTTTCTGCCCTGGGGCACTGGTGCCAGAGCCACGCAGCACCGCTATGTCCATCCCACCACAGTCACCGTCACTGCTGTGCCGCAATAGCTGTGGCAAAGCTTTGCAAAGCAGTTACCATGTCTAAATCAGCAAACGCAATCAGGTTTGCATAGGGCTGCATAGTTTTGCTACCAACTAGGAGGCCAGCAGGCAGCTCCTGGCGGCAGCTGGAGCGTCGCTCCCGAGCAGCCACATTTTACTAACTCTGATTGCAGCAGAGAGGGCACTTTTAGTGATGCCTCGTGTTCTCTTTTCCACTGTAGAAGACTATTCAAATCCTCATAAAGAGGAAACACTACCTTTGTGCACTTGACCTGCCCATGATAAATCTCTGGGACAGCATTTATTTTAGGAATGTATATCTTACTGGGAATCTGCATTCACCTGACATCTGGCACACAGCTTACCTCATAGGATTCTTCATCACCTGCAACCATGCCCACAGTCTTAATGAAAGGGTGGCCGGGATTATCGACCCCAGTTTGGATGCACTGGTCCAGGGTGTAGCCGTTGGGAGTCATCTTGTCCCTTAGTCTAGCATAAATTGCTGGCGTGAGGCACTCTGCCATGCAGTTGTTGTGCTTGCGGAGGTCAGGATAGTCCGCACTGCAGAGGAAAAAGTCACAAGCCGTTAACATCATATTTTTGAACAGTAATGCCTGCTAACTTGTGCACCTATCAGAGTGATCGGGATGTGGAGTACGCCAGTTGGATTAAAGGTGTGATTAGTTCCTGGTTTATACATTGCATTGAAATTTAGAAAGGGAGAAACACTCAAATCACTCCATACTGCACTAATGGGCAGCTATACCAACAGACAGGAGCAGGAGGCTTTCTGTTACCTGAGGCAACAAGAAAAATGAATCCTGATGAGCTTTCAAAGTGTATATCAAGCCCCATTAAGCCTCTGCTGAGGCACTCTTACATGGTATTAAAAGACCTTCACTGTCTGATTGCTATTAGCTGGGAATCTAACTCTTCAACAATATTTGGGGTTGTTTCAATGGTTTTATTATGTACAGAGAGCTGCACATAACCAGAGGAAGTGAAGAAGTTATGCTCTAGTAAGGTATTTTTGCAGGTGAGTCAGATCACATTTACCTTTTTGGTAATACTTTGCTTTAGGCACTACCCTATTATTTCTGCAAGAATTTATTTTAACTAAGATACTACTTAAAATAAATAAATAAAGTCTTTCAGGGCCTGGTCCACATTGTTTCTCAATCCACATTGTTCCTCACAAATATGGTCAGCAAAGTCAACCCACACATGAGGAGGTCTGTATTTAGTTCCTAACCATCAGCCAACCAGTCTGCAATAGAATTAGGTGTATTTCAAGTACAGGAGTTATATAAGAGACTTTTTTAAACCTTGCATAATGAAAACAGTTTCATAGTTCCTAACAGTAAAATCTACACAATCAGCCAGTCTGACAGGTGGTGCAAAGTATTCAAAAGTTGCTGAGATAAATTAAGGGCTATTTTGATGTTTTGTCTAAAATGTGAAACATTTTTTAGGCTTGTCATTATTTGGCAGTGTTTCTGTGAGAGTGCTGACATGATCCCACACCCCTGCGCTCTGGTCTCAAAGGCCATTGCTGTCGCTGTCTAGAATGGCTTTTCAGTACATGGTGCTGCCCACCAGACCCACAGCAGGCAGGTTTGCCTGCAGCAGCGGGCAGGTTTGATGGAAACCCGTCCTGCCCCAAGGAGTCAGACATCCAGCCCGGCCCAGCTAAGCAGCACTGCGAGCTGCCGACTGAGCTCCCCGGCGCTCACCTCGGAGGGAAGAGTCTCCGTTTCTCGTGTACGGCAGCCTTCACGTTGTGCTGGTTGAGGAGGTAGCCAGTGGTTAGGGCCCCCGTGCCGGCAGCCGCGAGGAGCGCGGCAGCTCCGCGGCCAGCCAGGAGACGACCGAAGACGCTAGCCATTCCTCCGGGGGATGCAGGGGCTGCAAGAGAGGACAACCTGCCGTCAACCCGAACTCACCTCCCACCGCAGGCCAGGAAAAGAAATGAGCCATTCTTATTATTGGCTTGCACAGAAAATGTTTTGCAAAAAAAAAAAAAAATCAATTACCACTGGTAACAGTGCAAATCAAGTGATTTGTAGTGCTGTTTTGAGCACATAATTCCTAACCCAGCAGGCAGAATCTTTTAATTCTTTTGATGATTTAGGGCCATAATTAGCATGCTAATCATGCTAATAAAACATCCCTGAGCTTTAGCTTGCTTCACAGCAACCATACATTACACAGAAATTTCTTTGCAGCAACCAAAATGGTACAAACCCAGGGTAATAAAAAAAAAAAGCAGACAAAAATATTGAAAATGATCAGGGCTCTTTTAGGTAATAGAAAGGGAGACTGAAATCTTGTTGTGGTTTGAATCTGATTAAAGTATTTTACAATGCAATCAATTAGACAACAGTGCCTCCCAGGCTACCAGGTTTTGTGGCAAAGGGTGGGATAAAGCAACCTGCAGAGTCTTAAGTTTTAGCGAATATTTCTATTGAAAATGCTTCTAGGTGATGCAGGTGTCAGTGGCTGTCCAGTCAGAAGACTCATATGTGTCTGTAAGTAACATTAGTAGGTCATTCTCTTCAGTGCTATCCACCTTTTCCATGCTAGTCTGACATGCTAAGTACTGCGTCCCTTTTTTGCATGAATAAAAGTGGTTCAGAAGTCATCAGCATGGAAAAGATAAAGAAATAAGCTCATTTACGTTCATACATACTTCACAAAGAAACCATAAAATAAGAACGAATACAATGGATACCAAATTTTGAGGCCTTGCTGCAATTCAAGAGTGGTCCTGGCGTGAGGAGCAGGCTTGGGCGGAAAAGGGAAAGCTCTGTTAAAGGCGGATGTGTGTCAAGGTCTGTTGCGTGACAGTGTTCTTGGGAAACGCTTTTGGTGTGGATTTTCAGAGAGCTGGCGAAGAGAAGTGCTACGTGTTTGGAGAGAGGAAGTCCTCCTTGGCAACGCTGCTTGGGAAGGATGTACCAGACTTTCCAGAGCTGTGATGTGGAAGCATCTTTTGCATGTGTTGGTCAATAAATAATTCCTCTACTCCTGAATCACACAATATCATGATAATAGTATCTCTGGGAATCTGAAAAGATTCCTGGAGAGTGTCCCACTGTTCAGAAGAGAGACAGTGACACCAACAAGATTAAAATGCTGCCTAGGAATTTATATGCATTGTTAATTATTCCCTACAGAGTGTTTGAGTGCAGCTCTGTTCTGTATTATGTCCAGCACACAGGGGATGTCTTCTAAGTCATGCAGACAAAATGGCATGTTTTCTGCAAGCCTGAAGGAGAGAATGCATCTTTTTCTCCTCCAGAATCAGAATTTCACTTGTTTTGCTCATGACCCAATGAGCAAAGAAAGATATGTCTCTTCTAAATAAATGACACAAATTCCAATTTGTGTCACTGGAGCATTATTCTTAACACTGGCATCTGACAAATCAGATTTGGAAAATGGTGATGGAAGAGTTACAAGAAAATATGATTCTTCCCCTAAGGTATGCTGCCTTGGTTGTTTCTTCATGTTTCTTTGCATGATCTCTTCATCGTTCTTTCAAAGTTTAAACAAAACACCTCCAAGTCTTTGATTTTCCTTTTGGTGAACAAAGTGTTCTAGTTGCCAGCAATTCCCATGAAGATCTGGGTAGGTCAGGCTAAAATGCAGTCACTCTTTGCCCTTTCCACTCCTGACAAAGAGCTGCAATGTTGCAGCTACATCTTTTCACTAGGTAAACACATATTTTGATTTCCTTGCATGATCCTCTGTTGCAAAGCTGTGACTTGGGTCACCTGAGCCTTTCACAGGAGACGTGACATGAGACTTACAGGAACTGCATTTCAATTTTGAAAGTCATTTTTTTTTCATATCCCCTATCTTGTTTCCATAATTTTATACCTGAATTGGGTTATCCAACATAGCTGTTTGGCAGAGGGATATTTAAAATTAAAAACTGTCTTCTCCATGCACTCAACACAAAACACACATTTATCCAGCTTTTCTACCTGAGAAAGATGATGACTGCTTGAACAAAGATTCATATTCTTTCACTGAAAGAATTCCCAGAAAAGAGAGAAGGGGAAGAGATCAAAACAGGAGGACATTTTTCCCCCCATTAGCAATAGATTCTGACTTGGCCTACGCTAAATCCTTGAGAATTAATTGCACAGCACTAGAATGAGATATGAGAATTAGTTTAGGTAAGACAGAGTTACAGGGCTGACTCGCATAATTAGAATGATATTTTCCCTCCCCAAACACAATGGGAGAATATTTGATTTGAAATCAGTATCATGGATCCATTTGTGATAGATTTTCGTACTCCTGTCTTCTCTCCTCATTTAACAAATGGTCCTTCTGCCTTTCTGCATTCCAGCATTCCCATCCTACACTCTGGGAATATTTGAGCACTCCTATCGCTATACCTATGTGTCTCTGAAACAATGGGTGTATTTTCACAGCTCTAGGTATTCACAGCTCTTTTTAAAGCTCTGCTCCATAGGTGCCATCTTTACTGCAGGGATTCTGGCTGACAATCAAAATCCCATCCTGGAAACCGCAGCCTCATCAAAATCCCGCTGCAGGTGATGCCATTACGGCTTCAGCTATCCCAGCACTCACCGCAGTCCCCACAGGCTTGGAGCCTTGGTAGCCCCTGGGCCCTGTGCTTCCCTCAGGGACAAATCTGGTCCACGTATCTGATTAAACTAGAGGGATGATGTGTAATACACCTTTAGGGATGCGTGTGAGGCACCACGGTGTAATTATAATGCTTCAAAAATAATCACAGCTCTGTACATTTGACTGCAGAATATGGCATAACAGGTAATGTACAGCCTTAGATAGGATATTGTAGCTAGCCGTATTTAGCTATTTCACGTGATACCTGCTGGCAAGGATATTGTGCGGATAGCTGCTTTCACATAACCTCATTCCTTATATTACTGAGGTGATATAAAAGTCCTGTGCTACCAGCAGCTTGATTGCCCAACTACATATTTTTCTACCTTGGGGTCTTTTCCAGTGATCAAGTATGCACCAGAAGCAGAGGCAATATTCCAACAGGAAAGTCAGTGTCCTTACCAGTATGGTGTTTTGATCTGAGACTCCAAGCAAATCACAGGCTGTTCCTGGCTGTGTCCTTGGGATTAATCTATTCCTGCACCCTGCAGGTGTTCTGTGAGTGCGAGGTATGCCAGAAGCTACTCTCTAATATCACTGTGGGACAAGTGTCCTCACTGCAATTGTTAAAAAGCTAAAGGCACTTGAGCTGCTGATTCAGTTCTGTGGTTCTTGTGTTCTTCACCTCACCCTCAGAGCAGAAAAGTAGAGCAAAACCTTGCACTGAATTTGTCGTGCAAATGATACCCGAGGCAGCTGCGGATAACTGGCATCCTTGACTTTCAGGTTGAGCTACCCTGTGTACCTGAAGGACTGGGTAGTCATAGAAATCACAGCAGAAAGAAAAATAAACCACCTGGAAAAAATAAGAGAAAGGGGACTAGCTTCAGACACAGGCAACCTTACAACTCAGGTGATGGAGGCTTGGGCCACAGTTGTCTCGGAAATAGAGAGAAGTTGTACCGCTTGCTTGAACCTTACATCTTCGCAGAGAGCATATAAGGACTCCCTCCTTGGTCTTTGTTGTGCTTATGTTTAATTAGATGTCCAAAGAAAAGCTTTAACCCTGACACAGACCCTCTCAATAGCGAAATTTTTCTTGTCACCCTCTCTCTTACTGAGGCAGCAGCAGCAACAGCAGTTTTCTCATCTGTTGTTTCAGTAAGCAGGTCTGTAATTTTGAGAACAGCATTTTGGAAACCTCTTCAAAGGCAGATTTTATGCCATGGAAATGTTTTCCTATTTTAATTTAAAAAAAAGGTCCCATAACTCAAGTATATTTCTTGCTTTTTTTTTGGCCTTTTTTTTTGACTAATGCCTAACTAATCTAGAACTCATTTGCTACAATTTAAAAACAACACTCCTCATCCTATAATTTCTTTCACCAAACTTCAAAATTCTGAGAGATTTTTTTTTCTCTCTTTATTAATATATGCATCAGCTTTGTAAACGGAATCACTCCTGCAAAAACAGTGGTTCTGCCACGTGGTGGCTCTGCTACGAGGCAAACTGCAGGAACTGGAAGATGACACCGGGTTCCAGGGTTTGCTCCTTAGGTAGAGAGACTTCTGAGTGCAGTTTGGCACAACAGACTCGTGAACCATTAGTTATTGCTGGCAAATGCAGAGGGTTTAGGCAACTTGCCAGTTAAACATTTTTATGTGCAGGAGAAAAATCACCAAGGGGTTTTCCGTCAAAATGGTGTTAACTCCTATTTTAATAAACACCTCTTGCCACAAGATAGCGACCTATAGATCTGAACCTAAATGTATATAATATTGCAGCACAAACTGAGTCCATGCCATACTGTGCTGTGTGGATGTATGCTATCCACAGAAAACCAAAACAGCACAGACTTGCACAGAACCCTTAGGCTTTTAGTTCAGCAACCAAACCAAACAAAATAAATAAACAAATAAATGGGGCTGGTAATAAGCAAGGCATTGTTTTTCTGACAGGAAAAAAAAAATTCAATCTTTTTTCCCAGAGCAAATGCCACACTGTGCTAACTGTGGATTTGGAAAGTAAGAATTATCCCAGGCAAAGGCCTAGCCAAGGTGCACAAGGTTTTGTAAGAACATCCTACTAGAAACACCGGGAGGTCGTTCTGCAGCCTATTTCTCTGCAGACTATCACTAGGCATCCACTGCAACGATTTCACTTCCTTCCACGAACATTTACTTCTCTGTGGCCTTAAAAATACATTATTTCCTATAAGAATTAACTTAGGGTTTTCCCAAGTACTTATGATGATAGAAAATCTGCTATCAGGTCATCTAGGAATAGATTGTCAGATGAGAAGAACTTTTATGACTTTTAGTTTTAACCATGTGAAGCAGAATCCAGAGTTTTCCTAAACAGATCAGTTATGTTGAAAGGAAAGCATCTCCATTAGAAAAAACATCCAGAGCCTGATCCAGAGTAGCCAGTGGAGTTCCAGAGTTTAACTGACCACCAAGCTAAAAACTGATGTACGCATTTGTTTGTCTTCAACTTTGAATCACTGGTGTTTGTTAGGACTTCATAATTTTATTGTAGAAATTTCTACTAGCTATCTGTCCCATATCTGGTTTTTTAATGACTATCTCTTTTTCTTTTTTTATCCCTAACACTTTTTTTTCTAACCAAACTTTTAAGTTTATTCACCACTCTCATTCTGCCCCGAGCTCTCTCCATTCTGTTTTCACTCCCAAGTTCCTCCTGATTCCAGAATGATCATTCGATTCCATTAATGCTTGTGCCAGGTGCTCAAAACAGAAGCTGCAGAACATCTGTACATCAACTAACCAGTCTGTGGAACCAAGTATCTTGTTAGCCCTTTGGGGCCACGAGAAGTTCATGCTCTGTTAACGGCGGGCGACGTTTGGCCCCTCTCAGCAGCTCTGTTGCCCCGAATCCTCTGTGTGGCAAATACGGAGCGATCCCCGCAGTCCTCTGCTCTGAAGCGTCATCTGGGAAAGCTTTCTGACCGGAGAAGCGCGAGCAGTGTTCCTAATACAGACACGGGTACAGGTCCAGAGATCATTACGTGATACGGCTGTCTGCAAGAGGCCTCATTAGTCACCACCACTGCCATCCATTTTTTACTGCTACTTTCACTTTCCCTTTAAACTGCAGTGCTTCCTAATGGTCAGAAACTCTTTTTCCCCAGTTGTGGAATTTCGGTTATACTAATAAAATATTCCTAAATAGTTCTCAAGTATGTCTTCCATTTTTCTACCTAAGAATTGTTTCTCTACTAAAACTGGTTTATAATGTTATCAATCTTCCAAATGACCCCTTTCAATGCAGTACAGGTTACATGCACATTTGGACTTCATTTTAGTAACATATAAGCCAGAGTCAGTTGCGTGTAAACCAGTTCTGTGAACACCTCTGCTTTAGTTGCTCAAATGAAATCTAATTTCCACAGTATCAGACATGACATTTATTTGAGATACAAAGCTTTGTAATTATACTCTGTAAATATTGAAGACATTTTTAAGATTCATAGCGTGAGACCTTAAGCACATATATCACTCAGGTGATACTCCATCGTCATACAACTCTTTTTCCAACTATTTCCAAACTGCTATGGGTAGGTGCTTCAAAAGTGAAACAGCTGCTTCTTTAGCAATGTGATGACATCGGGGTTTTAGCTACTAAGCCATTTCACACATGGATTTATTTGAACTATTTGGGGATGCGATCTGTGATGAACTGTTTCCGTGCGAGGCTGTGATGAATCCAGACTACAGGCACTCTGAACACAGAACAGCAGAGCTGAACGCATCAGGAAACAGCAGTCCACGGTGAATAAATGCAAATCCCTGTTTTGCAGCACAAAGATCTAGGCCCGAGCACCGCCGCCAAGACCAGCAGATGGGGAGCACCAGCTACAGAAAGGCGCGAGCCTCTCACCGCTCGCCACAGGCAGGGCCGCACCAAAGCGCACCCGGGGGAGCGCCCTACACCTCCGGCCCGTGGGGTCGCTGCTGGGGGGGTGACCCACAGCGCGAGCGCTGGCACAGGCTGCTGCCCAGCACGCGGGGCCCTACTGAAGCCCTTCCCGTCCTGCTGCTTCTCCCCGGCCCCTGCCCCTGCCCCGGGCGTCTGTGCTCTGCTGCCGGCAGCACCTGCACTCGGGCCGTGCGCCTGCCCCTGCCCTGGAGCTCGGCCGTGGGTGCCGACTTGGCCGTGTTCCCGGTGGGGCAGGCAGTGACTGCTGGAGGTGCGGGCACACGTGAGTCCTGCTGGCACCCACAGCTGGTTCTCCTGCAGGAAAGTGGCCGTGTGGAGCTTTTCCCCTCTTAGCTAACTGTGCTGCAAGACATCTTGATGACTCCTGGGATCTGAGTCTAACTCAGAGCTTTACTAAATGCTTCCTCAACTAGTATTACACATTTTGCCCTTTATATGCCATTCTGCTCGTCTGTGGGATACTTCCTTTGCCTCGTGATAACTAGTCGGGGTATCTTTTGGATCCCTCCAGGACTACCTATGCCTTTGGCCCAAGGGCAGAGCCTAGAGAGCAGCTCAACAGTCCTGAGACCGTAATTTCTAACTGGCAGGGAGTCCCTTAAAGTTTTATTTGCAAGGTCATTTGCACTTGATCTGTCATTTGAATAAAGAAAAAATACTGTTAGGCACAAGAAAAGAAACACAGACAATTGGCTCAGCCACAGCAGGAGAGTAACACGCAACAGGTTCAATCCTACAGCAAATGGTTTTGATTAATTCCTTAAAAACTATCTTGTGGATCAAGTTAATAGGGAGTTTCCACTTCACGTGTGAAATGCTTCAGTGTGAGGGGAATAAATGCAACATTGATGTAAAGTGGCAGTCATCAGGCCTGACAGAGTACTGCACTGAGTGCCTGCAAAAACTAGATTTCTTCATCGCCGAACGTGGTTGTTCCTGTTCTCTCACCACATGAGCACAATTAGGATAAAACAAATTCAGGGCCAAATTGGAATAGTATTTTCCAGAGCAATATTCTTACCAGCTGTGCATGACTTATGGCCCCCTGTGAACCCGTAGCAGCTATTTGAAAGGTCACAATTTCAGAGGTCACAGCCTAGCTCTCTTTCCTCAAGGTTTGCTCAGCTTCCTGTATCCAACCCTTTGGAACAACCGACCTTCTGAAGGGGGTATCTTGTGCTCTTAGAATTTCACATTAATGCAGAAAAATAAACCCCCTACCACATACAGAATGCAGAGCCCAAAGCTGGGTGTCAAACTCAGCAGAAGTCACATCGACAGTTTTGGTGCCGGCTCGGAATCCAAAAGGATTCCAAATATCATTAACGTGACGCTGCTGTTAGTCATCACAGTCTGAATCCCAGTATGAAAAAAGAAATGGAGAAAGCCTCTGTTCGGGCCTTACACCAGTTCCCACTCTTTTTTACTATACCTCTAGGCTGAAGCCTCTGTTAAAGACCTATGTAATCTTCCAAAGACATATGCATACCCACATCCATATCCACCAGGTCCCTCACCAACACTAAGACGGTTCCTCCAAGACGCTGCCCTGACCAGAGGGTGCGCAGCGGTGTTCCAGACGCCGACTTCCAGCTCCGGACGGGCTCAGCCCTGTAGTGTCACCTTGCACGCGGGGCCCCGCAGGCCGCACACAGGTGCAGCCGTTCCAGCCATTTCTGGAAACTTCTGAGGAGACCGAGTGCCACAACCGCACGGACCGTCTCGTTACCCTGTAAGGAATCTGCTGCCTCCTATGACTCCCTTTCATCCAAACAAACTAGCTCTTACGTAATTAACCCATTACTTTCTCGCACTTCATTTACAGGGGAAGTTATCACCTCCGCTGTCTTAGGTGGGTGTCAGTGTAGCTGAACATAAATATTGATTACCATTTATTTTATACCAGACAACACATGCACTTTTGACTGTGGAGGAAAAAAGGTACAAGGGCGACCGGCTGCACAGTGACATTTCTAGAAATAGCCCTACACTAAATATCTGAGCCACGTCACGGGTTGTATTAAGTACCCACCATGTGATCCGGAGCGACATTTCAGCGGAACGGCGGCGTCACGGTAAAGTTCACGCGGCCGCGTAGGCACATCGGGCATAGCTGCACGCTGCGAACTGTTAAGCCGTCGCGCTAATTAATGGGGACTCTGTAGTGAGCAGAGCTTTCCGTGTACTGCGGAAATGGACGACCAAGGGTGCTGCTCTTTTATATTTCAGAAATAATTCCTCTAAGTTATCCCAAGCATGATCCAACGCTAAATCCTGATTTTCCACTGAAGCCGCTAGCATGCCCTTCTACAGCAGTCACGGGCCCTTTAGAAACATCTGCAATAAATGTCACACATTACTAACTGCCAGATACCATTTTTAGAGGCCCAGAAAGCAGTTTACATTTTGCCATATTACTCTGCAAGGTCAGAGGATAAGATACAAAATAAAGCATTACATCTCATAAAGCAATATTGGTATCTTTTCCAGTTTCTCGTAGCTCAGCCTGAGCAAGATGAGAAACTTTCCAACCTTTTCACCAATCTGGATTTAAGATAAAAGTCTGCAGAATGCAGAAATAATGTTAATGCAGATATTCTAACTATGCTTTAATTGCAGCATGGAGCATTTCAAGGAAAAATAACCGAAACTAAGATTCACTTTCTTACTCCTCAGAATCCCATAGTTCAGTGCATGTGTATAAAAGAAATCTAACCCTCTCCTAAAAAACAAGTAAAACAAAAGCCCCAAGCTCCTTACTATGAAAGGAGAAGATATGGAAAAGACTGATGGACTAACTGAAGAAGACTGAAAGACTAACAGGCCACCCCACTAGCCTCAGCACAACACTGCTTTTTGTTCTCAGGCAGCTGAAGATGGGCCCGCTCCATCTGACCTTGCAGGATTTAGACGTTCTCCTACCATTGGCAGTCGAAGGCGTTCGGAGTACTTCACCTTCTGAATCAATCCGATATTAATTTATAATATGACAAACTCATCTCCACCATGCGGACCTCTAACTCACAAGTAGCTTCCCCAATTAGAGATGGTTTCTCTCACCTGTTGTAACACATCTGCCCAGAAGCTTAGTTTTCCTTTTTGTCACTTAAGGGCCAACATTTGAAGCAGCTGCAGAGTGGGCTCACACATTTGCCTGTGCTTTGTCCAGCAAGGACTTAAGCCCCTCAGTAAATAATAACCAAACTACACCAGATCCTGCAGCACGTTGACTGTATTTTTAACAAGCTTTCCATTTGAAAGGCCACCGTTTGAGGCAAGACAAGCAATCGAGTTATACTGACCTTGAAGCAGAAGGTAGACACGTCCTGCTGCCTGCAGCGAGCCTACGGTGGAAGGGGAGTAACAAGTCGGTGTGCTGACAGGGGGCCAGGTAATATGAGAGGCGGAAGGAGGTGGGGGAAGGAGAGTAATTGCTGCTGTGGCCAATCGTATTTCACGCAGTTACTTCAGTGACATTTGCTCACACAAGGGTGCCCTTGAGGACACACGGAGGATGTGGCAGAAGGGGGGCACTGAGCAGTTGGGTGGCAGCAACATCATCCCGTAAATCCCTCTCAAGGGGAAAGAGATTGCATCAGTAAAGCGTTGGCCAGATGCTTAACTGCCACGAGCTGCCTCTGCACAGCTTCACCCCGGGGGCCCGGTGGGGACAGCCAAGAGAAAGGTCACGAGCGAAGCTCTTGGAGAGGCTCAAGAGCAAGAGAAATCCACTGGCACCCACTGCCCGTGGCAGCTGGTCAGAGCAGCAACCTGCATGTAGTTGGCAGAGAATAAGGTGAGATGGCAGCAGGACAACCTTTTTTCTTCCTTTTTAATTCACTAGAAATGTTTTGGACTCTATGCAATGCAGCATTTGGAAACATGGCACGAAGAAGGTGTTGACAAAAATCCACTGCTGGGGTGGTTTCTGTGGCTTCACAGTAGAGTACTATGGCTATAAGAGGAAAGTACTGAAGAAATAGTATGCGTTGGGTGGGAGTGCCAAAAGAATTCCTAATTTTACTCCCCAGCTTTGCTCCCACTGAAGCTGAAGGTTTATCAAGGCTGACAGAAAAGCATGGAGGCAAATACTGAGCAGCTTTTAAAAACCGAAGACTTTAAAACCATTTTCTTTTGCATATTTAGGAATTCTTGGCTTATTCCTGGCAATTTTGTAACCCCCTCAATTGCAGATTTGTGAAACTGCAAAACATAGATACATCTGCCCCAAAGCACTATGCCTTGTTTAGATTAATGAGGGAGCCATGCATACCCACCATAATTAAAACCAAAGCAGCCACCTCAGCGCAATCCAGCTGGACTACCTTGTATTTGCAGCAGCCGTTCTTTACTGCACCTGTTTTTTATCAACCCAGTGCTACATTTTTGGTTTTGATCCAAAAAAGCCAACCCAGGATCTCTGTGAGGTAAAATTGAGTACAAAAATATGAGCACAGCAGTGGAATAAAACAAATCTGCCCCATCAGATTCAGCAAAGCAAACAGAAGCTGGATTTTCTTTTCCTCCTCAGTAAAAGCTACTTTATGATTTTCTCTTTTACTTCAGGTAGGAGGACCCCATTCTGCATTTGATGCAGAGCTTGGGTACTAACATCTGTGCTGGCTGTCAGCTTTTCTAGTCCTCACAGTCAGGCTGCAGTTCAGCAGCTCTTTTTAAAATTTTGACTAGAAACCATAATTTTTTCATAAAGTCCCTGAATGCAGAAAGACCTTCATTTCAGTTAGTTTGATGAGACCGTGATCTTAAATGCCTTCACTTACAATTAAGTGAATGTTTAAGTTATTTGCCAGATCAGAGTCTACAAGAACAGAAGAGGCACATAAAACTCAGTCTGCTAACTAACATCACAAACACCTTGCAAATGGTGTTAGCGTGTTCCCTTCTGATTGCTGAAGAACATAGCATTAGTACTTGAAAACTAACTTAGCCTAACAACTGTTCTTTGATCTTGTTTTCCTAAGGAACTCAGCTACAGAAACAGCTGGAATGCTAAGAACCATCCATAAATAATGCCCTATTTTCATCTTGATCTAACCTAAATATTTATGTCAAGCATCCCAATTAAAATGCTCCCTTGCTTTCAGTGCTTTTTGCTGGGAAGGTAGTGGTAGCTGAGTGTTAATTCAATTGCTATTTATATTAGTGCCATCTGTCCCTGCACAGGGAGTTCAGCTACAACTCAGCAATAATTCTGGCCTCATTAGAATTTGTTGTGGTTGCTCTGGACAGGGAAGTTACCTATGCAGACCGCAGCTAAGGTCACTTTGTTTTAGGAGAGGCCTTTCTAATTGACATGTTTGCTTCAAAGAAAAATGTTCTAAAGACAAAGTTCCATATACGGGAAATAACTTACTAGTAATCAAAGGAACGATAACACTAGTCACAGTTGTTACTTACCACATGCATCACATTAGGAATTGGAGGAGCTGTCGCTGTTCTAAGAACTCGCAGGCCGGCCAGCCTAAACCGTAGCTTCTGCTGCTGGAGCCAGAGCTCTGGTGCGTTAGGGTGGCCGGGAGCCAATACCCAACCCACCCTTAGAAGCCCACAGGTTTGTGGAAATCAGTGATGCTCAAGCTCAGTGGGTCTTTAATTCTTGAGATTCTTGAAAACTGACAGTGAAATGCACCATCCAGGGCTGTTTTTGAAGAAATATCATTCCCAAATGGAAAACAACATGAGGAAAAGATTTTATTGGGATTTCCCTGCGGCTGTACCTGTTCGAGATCCAGTACAAGCAGCTCCTGGGACATCCAACCAGGAACACACTGTTTTGGGTTGGCACTGCCCCGCTCAGATCTCACTGGAGGTGCTGGAGGTTGGGCGAGGACTCGGTGCCGCGTACGTGCACAGCTCTCCGTGACCAGGTGAGGAAGTGGGCCCGGAACAGTCCTCCTACAGACGCCCTGTTAAGAGCAGGAACCCACAGTAATTTCTGTGCCCTTGGTGTTGCTACATGTGAGAAGTGATTATTCTAGAGAAAGATCCTTTCTATTGGTAATATATGTCGACTAAATAACGACCTAAACAGGATCCAGCCAACCTGTTAAAAATAATCCTAGTTATTTAAAGTTACTGAAGTTGCTCTTCACAGGACGTCCACCCATACCAAAGGAGGGGCTTTCTATAATTAGCAGTGCATTCTCCGGCCAAAGGAAGGAAAAGGCCTCTCCTAAACAAGGATTTGACCTAGACTCCCCATATAAAGCGAAGTATATCCACAGTTCTTACAATAAAATTATGAGGCCTTAAAAAAAAAATTGTCTGAAAAAGTGATCACACTGTTTTTTGCCAGCTATACGATAGATGCCACTGTACAGTATTACAATGTGTATGTTTTTAATTGGCCAGACTGAAGTTAGGAGCTGCCTAGCATAGAATCATTTGCTTGAAAGGGGCAACAATTTTACTTCAAACATTTTCAGCCCTTCAGAATGTTGTTTTTCATGGTATCTTGGTGAATTTTTTTGGATCATTAAAAAGATGAAAAAAGAACATTTGCATATCACAATGCTCTCATGTATATGTTGAGAATATGAATGAGAGAAAACTTAGACATCATCTCTTCTTCAATCTAGAGAGAAATATTCTTTTTGTTTGGAGCTGGCTACTCCAAAACAGCCAGCTGTTTCTGATGATAGAGGCTCAGGTTCTAACAGGCAATTGATTTCTCTTCAAAAAAAACCCTAGCTTTGGATTTGAATCTAACACTAGACTCTCCACAGGAAGGATTCTTCATTTCCTCGTAAAACAGCACTGGTTTATGCTGCAACTGATTTAAAATCTAGGATGTAGAATGAAAAAAACGAACCAACCAACCACACACAAAAAAACTCACAGTTCCCAGTCTAGAAAAATTAAGAGAGTCCATTGGACAGTAGCAGGAGAGAACACAAACCTTCAGAAATAAGCAAAGATACTACTTTGTTTCTGACCCACCTAGCTGGGCACGTGCACACCATGTGTATCAATACAGCATACTTCAAAGCTGCTTATGAAGCAGAGCTGCTGCTTCTAGGAAAACAAATTTAAAACAGCTTCTACTTACCACCCCACATATGCAGGGTGAGTTCTGCCAAAGAACTGTAATCAACACTGCAATTTTTTTCCAGTGCTCTTACAAATGGGAAATTTCAAGAAGAAATTTGTCTTTCTGAAATGTGCCTCTCTTGGGTTATACATAGAGAGGTCCAGCAGAATCAAAGACAATTCTCCAGGCAGCCTTAACAACTCTTGGTCATTACCAAGACTTGGTCAATCAAGACTGATCTCAATTTTCTCTTCACAAAATAGAGGACTTCAAACAGTATGTTCCAGCAAGCTTCCCTCTCTTTCCTCGTAACCAAGATTAAAAACAGCTGCCTGCTGTCAGCTTTCCTGCAAGGAGATCTGATTATTTTAGTGAATCTACTGTTTTGTGGAGCGTTTTGCGGTTGCTTTCTTGTAACATGGTAAAATACAGAAAACAAAATTATTCTGCTAAATACTTCTTATATAAGAGTCCCTGATGATGGCATTAGAGGAAAGAGATTAAGCTGGTCAACTCTCTTATATAAGGTTAATAGTATAGTAAAAGTGTGGGAAAACAACTTGAAGAGAAAACCATCCTGCAATAGCCAGTACTTTTTTTTATATGAAACAGCTTGTAAGGTAGTTTGTTTTTTTTTCAAGCAGAAAATAAATATGAACTTCAAAAGTTCCTTTCTCAGACAGTTTCATTTATGTGACATAATAAAAAGTCAAAAAAATGCAGAAAATGCGACTGCAAGGTCACAAAACACTTGAGAGATTCTGACATGTCACCCCTTCACAGAGCTGGTGTGCTATTACTGTTTAGTTACTTCAAGTATGTTCATTCTTGGTAACAAAAACCAAACAGGCACCTTTATATCATCTTAAAACCTGACCTCTTCAACATAGGAAAGAGTAAACTTAATGATTAAGGCACTTAACAAAAGCTGGAGATTTGCTTTTGTAGCCTTAAACTTTTGTATCAATGTGCAAGGTATTTCACCCATGTGTGCTTTGTCTTCTTATCAGAGGGCAGGGACGTGCCATACTAATCTAAAATGTTTTCTGTACCTACTTGGCTGGCTCTTATTAAAAATATGAACTAGTTCCATTGGAAGGACACTCATTCCACCACCTTTAAAAGCAGAGAGTCCTAGAGTTACTGAACTGCCTTTGAAGTTGATAATCCAAAGAAAGCAATTGTGGAAGGAATAAGAAAAAATGGTATATGCATGAATCTTTAAGTATTGGTTCTGAATTCTTACCGAAGAATGAGATAGGAAGGCAAATGAGGAAATAATACTTTTTTTAATCTAAAGCAGAACACCAACCAGGAGAGGGCTAGGGGTGTTTAGACAAAAAAAGTAACAAAAGGGTTAAGTACAACATTATTTCTTTCTTTTAGTGTTATCTTTGCCTTTTGTTTAAATAAATACTCTGTTGAAATAGGAAGTCATTAAACATCTTGTGAAATAGTGTTTGAACTCTACCTTTCTGTAACTTCCCACAAGCTTTCCTTAGCATGGTTTTTGGACCACCAAGAAGAATGAGCTGTGCACCAAGTTCTGTTTGATCTGTGTTACATGTCTTATAAGGTATTTATTTTGTACACTTTGCAATGGATCTCAGTATTTCTATTTGTGTATCAAGAAGGCTTTACTCTTTGTTTTAAATACAAATCAGCATTGATTCCGCTGTTGCCCACAGAAGTTTCAAAGCAGCATAAATGATTAAAGGATAAAATGTAGGAAGTAACTATTATGTAACATTAGCAGCAATCAGAACAGAAGAAAGTAAGAATTCTTGAAATTCAGGAAAAAAAAAGTTTAATTAGCATATAGGCATAACACCCTGCCTGATATGCCTTACAAGCAATACAAAGCAATAACTTCAGGTCAAAAGGTAAGTTACAACACATGCAAAAAACATCTGGATGTGCACTAGAGCAATGAGTTAGATATAAGTACATCTGTCGAATAAACACACATCTGTTCACCTAAAAAATAAAATTTTGAAGACTATTACAGAAGTACAACAAAACAGTCATAGGTGAGCAGCATTTTGACATGAAACATCATACAGAGACACTCAACCTTTGGAAGCAAAACCTATGACAGGCAACTAGTCCACAGCCAAATCCCCAAGTCTTTATTTATAGAAAGGTTTCAGTGAAGCCCAAGGTATTACTGGAATGAGGACTGAAGAATTTGGCCCTTAATTAACAACAATTTTGACTAGGTTTAAATGTCTCTATCAGTGAGAATTTTAAATCATGGCTCTATGTTCAATGTGGTTAACAGCAGTGAAAGAAGGAAAGACCGAATCCGTATGAATCAAATGCTTTAAAAAATTCTTAAAATAAATAATAATCATTAAGGAAAACTTCAGATAATTAAAATGTCCTGAAATCAAAACAAACGTGATTGAAGTTAATAAATATTTTATTTAAAGAGTTATGTTCCTTTTTATCCTAAAAGTTGAAAAACAGTGAGGGAGGACATAGGTGTTTTTCTTACTTTTCACTGATCCACAGAATGACTCACTAACCTACACATTTCTGTGTTACCAGACTGGCTGACAGAAAGGGGCATAAGACACACTTACTGCAACCGTAACTTAAAGAGATCGATTTTCTTCCCCTTTGTGACCAGTCATGGGCTTGGGCCGCTCACTGATAGAGAGCCACAGTCAATACCGTTGAGTTTAATCAGGGCTGAGGATAATAAAGGTGTGAGACGGCGTGAAGGCAACTCTGATCCCCATATTAGCGTGTCCAGTGATGTCCCAAACAGATTAATGTGACAGTCACCAGGAAACCACGCAGATTAATGTGGCCACAGAATTTTGTTGCTGTCCTCGTTCTGATCACAAAATATCTAATTACTCTGGCAATTCTAACACAAATTCTGCCACAGACGCAATGTAACTTTTGGCATAAAAACAGGTATGTTTTCCCTGAAGGGCTGAACCACCACATTGTCTACCATTTTAAATAGAAATATACAGCACATTTGAAAAAAGAAAAAAAAAAACAATCATCTGTAGTCTTTTCATCTCTCCATCAGTAACACAGAGTCCAGCATTACCCTTACAACCCTTGAAAGAGTTAACTAATGCACTGAATGTTTTGAAACTCTGAAGAACCAGTATGTGCACATAAAGTACAAACCAACCAACTGACTATGTAATAAGTAAGATGAAGAATTGTATCCTGTAACCCTAAGAACTGCAAGGAAATTTGGTAAAACGGGATACAGGAAGATAAAGCAGCAGTTAATAGCATACAACAGAGATGCCAGTTAAGACATTAACAGCTGTTCTACATTTTTTTTTATTATTGTTAACAGAGAAACAATAAAACCAAGATAAGAATTCACTTTTTGGACCTTTTTTTTTTTTCTCCATTTCTTCATGATCTTAATGCGTTTTATCCATCTGACACCTGGTAACAGCTTTTATACAGAAATTACACAGTAAGTTGGTTCTGTGATCCAAATACACCATGCTTTCTTTTTAATCATGCACTGGGATGCGATCAGCTTCCTGGCAGTTAACAATGAAAAGAACAAGCAAGTTTTTGAAAATTAAAGCTCTCATAAATAATATTTTCCATACCTACTTCTGCAGTATTAATTAGTACTATTTAAAATGTTTCTGGAATTTCCTTTTCTGCTGCTGTCTGCTTTTTAATTGAGGAATTTTCCAGCATTTGTGAAATTTACCATGCATTTATTTACAAACAGATGATCCTTGTGATGAGGAACCTTAATGGAATTTACAATTGCTAAGGTGCATTTATAAATGCTAGCATTTACACTCAGTCAGAACAAATGGAATTTACTGTGCAACTCTTAGCTGGGCTAGCAATGTAATTAAAGTGCGAAGAAAGACAAAAGCCACAAGCTAGGCAGATTCATTTTTCATTGTTAGCACTAAGAAGCATCATGACTGTGGTAAGAAATGTCAGATCAAATAGGCCCAGGTGACAATCTGTGTTAAATACCTATCTCCCTGAGAAATTTAAGGGAGGTAAACAGTGATATAGCCCTATTTCTTCAACTGGCTGATTATCATTGGAAAAGTAAGGTCACTTTTCCAGCCAAGTTATTCAACAGTGCTAATACCTGCACTTATTTTATTTTACGATGTACTTTATAGCATGCATTTGAGCTCATTTTCCATGCAGCTACAACAGGTCACTCTTGATCAGGAAATTCTGGGAAGTACCAGCTAGATCTAGAAATGAAATCTATGTACCTGGTTTCTCACAAAAGCATAGGCTTTATAACAGATACAAGCAGCACATTTTCTTAAGCATATGTTCCAATGCAAATACTAATTACTAGTTCAAATAAAAAATTAAAGTTTGTGTTTGCACGCATTCAAATTTGTCCTGGCGTAAGAGAGCTGAGGCAGTGCTGAATGACTGAGCAAAACCTAGACATTTTCTAAACCATTGATTTCATGTAAAATGAAACAGTCATTCTGACTCCTAGTGTTCACTGCTGATCACTACCCACTGCCAGACCAGAATTCATTTCCTCTCAACAGTGTGTCCAGAAAGTGCTTTGTAGCCTGACTTTTCAGGGAAGCTGTAGGTGCAGGAAATTAAAGTGCCTTTTCCAGGGCTGTGTGCAACATGAGTAACCATCCCATTCACTTTACATTCAGATTCCTTGAGTCTGAGGAACAGCTCCTTACCTCGTATTTCCCATCTGAAACTTGCAAGGCTGGTACTATTTACAACTATTCAACTATGGTTTACTTACTTTCCATGCTGTAAATATTCTCATTGCATATTAATGAAAAATATTTACAAAGATTATTTGTGAAATCTGTTATCTTAGAAAAGACACTTAAAGAAGGTAACATTTTATAAAGGAAAGCATTAACTATATAACAAATGCTTTGATTAGAGATCTGAAGTTACCTTGATGTCTCTCCAGGCTAACAGATGACTCCCAAGATCCTATTTTTTTCAGAATTATAACATGATACGAGGACACCACTACTGCCACAGTGAATGCATTGTCAGCAATCAACTCAAGCCACATCAGTGCCACCTCATTGTGCCCATTCATCTTAACAGAACTGAATATGGTATTACATTTATCCCCTTAATTTGTTCCATTAAGATGACTACAATGAGTACTTGTGCACATGAAAGCCTCCTGTTTTCAATTAGATACATACTGCCTATTGCAAAACATTATCACTGCAAAGCAGCAGTCACTTAACCCAGACATGAAGCATCTTTATCTTCCACCTCCAAGAGCTGGTTTTCCTTGCCTGAGAGGGTAATGCTGTGAGGCTCTGTGGCTCTCATTGGAAAAGAGAGCTTGCATACTTCTCAACTTTTTCCCTTGCTGTCTTTAGGTCTTGGCATGCATAACTTTGTTCAAAAACTTTCCGTAGACTCTGAGGCAAAGCTGGCTCTTCAGGCAGGGAGTCTGGGTTCAATCTTTAGGGAGAGTTCATACAAAGTATCTTCATCTATGATGAGTGTCTTGTCAAGTAAATAGTGAGTGACCTGCAGCGCAGAAAACATAGCTGAATGAATGGTATGCTATTTTCAAGTAAACTGCTTAGCTTTCCTCTCTCCCCTCTGAGCCCATTCCAGAGGCTGTTTGAGATCCTCTCAAGCTGTATTTTCTCAGAGAAACAGAAAAACTCATTTGAATGGTGTAAAACTGAATTCCATTAGTGTCCTAGGAACCAAGTAAAGGCCCTCAGGCAAGGGCAAAACCTTAGCTAAGTTACCTAGGCCCATGTTGTTCTTCTAGGCCCTGCAATGGAAATAATTTTTTTCTTTCAAGGTACAAATTTACATAAGCTCCCATAAAGGATAAGGGGAAAAACTGCAGGATGCATACAGCATCAGTCGAGGCTTGAGCCATCTCCTTTCCCCTAATCCCAGTATTCTGGCATCTCCTGTGGAATTATGCTCCGACCTGAGCAGGGAGTGGACATTTCCCTTAGGACCTAATCCCTTATGGACCACAGCCACATCCCATTTGGGGTCAAATCCCAAGACCCCATTTGTGGTCAAATCCCAAGTGTTTCCAGAGAAGGGGGAAAAATTGCTGCTAAATACAGTGCTGGGAAAACAGTTTCTACCATCAGGTTTTTACAACACAGAAGTCTCTGACCACATTTCAGTCTGCCCTCTCTGCCTCTGTGCAGAATACATTAATTTTTACTTTCAACAATGGCTGCATCTTGCACCTAATTTTGCTGCAGCAGCTTTCAGTTCATTAATACCGAACAGATTGCAAGAAGAGTCTTACCTTCTGCTGATACTCTATGCGGTAGGAGGTCTGCTGGAACTGGCGTATTTCCCTGATAATATGTGAGATCTATCAAAGGAATGCATGCACGTGAGTAAGTACAAGCGCATTTTGAGTTCAATTAGACTATGAAAGGCAAGAATTTTGCACCAAATTATGCAATGTTTCCTGAGAGGAAGGAAGGGACAGGAACTGATTATCTCCCAAGTGCTTCAAATGGTTTCACTTTCCTAAAGTGGCCATCTATTACTGAGGCAGTCTTTAAACAGGCGCTCCTGCCTCTCTCCTGAAAGTCACTTTTCCTTGAGTGACTGCTGCAATGTGTAGTCTTAAGAAAGAACCTGAGATCACGATAAGCAGCTTTCATGCTTCTCTCCAAGGAGTTGTACAAGATTATATTTGGAGAAAATCATCTTTAAAATGCCTTTTTATATAGTACCTAACACAACTGAAAAAGACCGTCAGTACTACCTTCTGGTGAATCATTCTTTGAATTTTCATTCTCTATAAAACTATTGTCGCTCCTTCACAAGCCTAGGGTAGTTGCTTTTTGCCTCTGTGACTTTTCGAAAAACTGAATGCAAAATTTGCACTCTAAAATTCCTCAGGTTACCAGTAGGTGGTGATAGAAGAATGGGTTCAAGTAATTGCTTTCAAATAACTCTGTATCTTGTATGAACGAATGTATTTGCAAGTTTAGAAGATAAATTCAAAGCAATTGTAATTAAATCAGCCGTTAAGTCATGTAATTAAGCACCTGTGGGGAAAGCATGTAAGCAAATGAAAATTACCATTCTCATTTTGGAAAAATTGACAAGGCCTTCTTCAGTGAAGTTTGGTGTTCCTTCTTCAATAAATGCTAGGTCTGTCAAGTACATTCCAAGATAGGGAACTGCAGGTGGGTTACAACTGTAGGACAAGAAATTAGCATATGTGACTATGACTAAATTTACAAACTAATATTTCTATAGCTCTCACATACTCATTATTAAAGTAGTTTTATACTTTTTTTTTTTTTTTTAGAAATTTCTGATCTGATGCATGGATATTCCTAAATTCTAAATTTTTTTATCTGGAATAACTCTAGAGAATCATTTGACTGAACTCTCAAGATGTTTTTGAATACAAACTGTTAGCTATAAACCTGGCCCTACACTTACTGAGAAGGTTTATCTGTGTAAGTAAAACCCCCAACTGGAAATATTTCACACAGAATAATAGTTTAATTTGTTCCAGTAATTCTCCAGAGACATTATACTTATTTGTCAGAGGTGCTAAATTGCAGGTTATTCAGCAAAACAATAACCGCAAACAGAATAAGACTAGATCGTAAAAAGTTATTGGGTAGTAATATTATCTAAGATTATATTAATTACTAAAGCTTACTCAAAGCCAACTCATCTTTAACACACAGTAGCTCATAACACAACACAACTGTATTATGTAGGGAAGCATACTTTTTCAGTGTTTCTCTAAGATTTTTAAATCTTCCTTCAGAGGATACAGTCTTCTGAAGCTTGTCCATGAGAGCTTTTGTCTGGAAAGAGAGCATATTACAAATGTCATTGCTGTTGCACATGAATAGTTGGGATTACATTTTTAAAAAGATGTAATTCACTCAGCACCAGCTATAAAACACCTGAAGATAAGCCAGCTAGAAAACGCAGTGCCTCGGAATGTATTCTGAGCTGATTTCATTTCTGTAAGCAGCACTTTGCAAACACAGAAGCTGCAGGAAGAGCCAGAGAGGAAATGAAGTGATAGAAGCCCACCTTCCTGCTGCTCTAAAAGGGATATGCCAACATCTTCCAATTGGCCACAGTAGCTCTGTACCCAAACCCTGCCTACATTACGACTGACTGGTTCTGTCTTACTGGCCCCACTGCTCTGTTATTCTAACCTTACTAAAATATTCACATATTTATAAATGATAGCTGAAATTTATATCTTTTAAACAGTTCCTTCCAAACTGTTTCAAACACAGAACCTAAACGATTGGATAGTCTTCAACTATCCAAACAGGATTTTTTTGTTTTTATTTTTATTTTGTTTTTTGTTACTGGAAATCCTCCTGGCAGTCTCTACCATGCTGACTGTCTCAGGTGCAAGGCAAGGATTAAGAGGAGATAAGCATTGTATTTAATCTCGGGACCTAAATGAGAAGGAGGTCTGGCTATGTAAGGTTTCTTACTGGTCAGCAAAGAACTCAGCACTGTGAGAGGAAGGGTTGATCTCCATACTGACTCGCTGCACAGAAAGGAGAATAAGGCTTCTACTTCAAGCTCCTGAGGTGACTACAGTTAACGAAACCCATCACTACTTAAATGTGTATCTCTAAATGTATCTAATTAATAATTTTTCTAAGCTCAGGCCTTAGTCTTAGATACTCCTCCTTCCACTGAATTCAGTTTGGTCTTGCTAAGATTTAATTAATGATAAAGAAAAAGTAGATAAATTTAATACAAAATACCTTGATGTGACATGCCAGCAGCAGCTGACGCTGTCAACAAAGAGTATTTTCAAAGTAGAATTATTTATGGGAAGAATATGTATCTCAACACCTTTATCCCTGGACAACACACTTATCAATGAAGTCTACATTAATAATCATCATGTCTTTCCTACCTGTTTGGATACTTTTGCCCATGTTTTCTTCAGTCTGTAGATTGCACTTCTGTTCAAGGCGGATGTGATTTCTAACACACCATTATAATTGTGCATACATCTACAAATATCTGCTACTGCTACCCACTTCTCAATTGAGTTAGCCCGGGAGCTGACATCGGCATAATTCATGATTTGGGAGGCAACAAGGTTACTCATCTGGCCAAATAAAGAGGAAGAAGTTTATGATATTTAAACACAAACCCTTTCAAAACACCATTATTTAATGAACAAAGCAGAAAATAACAATAATAAAATAACACACAGCAGAATTTATGACTTTTAATAAAAGCAGAAAAAGCACATTTAGAACAGTGTTGCAGGGCAGTGAGGGAGAATTATGATATAAAAAAGGGTATCAAGATGCCCTGGGGAATGTCTCCAAGTCAACAGTATTAACACTGACTATAGTCTCTCAGTAAAATCTAAGTAAAATAAGTAAAGAGCAAACACAGGGATGGAGGTTCAAAGAACATTCATTAAACAAAATAGGCTTTATATATTTAGTCTCTGAAGAACTTAATTTCTTCTGTAAGCAGTAAGTCATTTTAATACAGCTTGAAAGGTTCTAGTCTATTAAATTGCCATTAAATTGCTGAGCGGCAATTCATAAAATGAAAATCTTTATATACTTTGATTTAAAAGGTCAGTCACAAAAAGGTTGTAACATTCAGTCACTACTGGGTAAGAAATTGTATTACATTGTACAAAAAGACATTTACATTCCAGAGGTCATAACAAGTGTCAAGAATGTCTAAAAGGCAATCTAGATTTCTGAGAGTACTTACATCATTAAAGTGTTGACTAGTTTTCATAATATATGGTGTTCTCTCATTTTTATCCAGTTTCATCCACCCTTGACCAAGAAACTCTCTAAAAATTGAGGACAAACAAACAAAAATGTCACTAATAGGCACAGGACAAAGAGACTGTAACTGTGGCCTAAGTAGTTTTCAAGTAAACTTTATTCTTTTAAAAACTAATAATAGAGCTATATACGAATTCCAAAATTTCACTCTACCATTACTAATGCTGTCCAAACTAGTAAATGTTGTAAAGAACTTTGCTGTATCCCTTCCCCAGTTTCCCTGTCTTATTTTTCAGTGTTGCAACCTTATTTTAAATTGTTTCTGTCAGCTTACACAATTATATTAATGGCAAACTTCTGTAGGAATGAAGTTGATTTGACACTCTCTCTCCAGAGACTCAGAATTTCCCTACTATGTTCACCCATCACTAGCCCGGAGCCTTAGATCACGGATTTTTTTGTTTTAATTTTTTTTTGGCAACTGACTGAATGAACTCAGTCTTTCAAAACACAGCCAGATTATGAAGGATCATAAGCAATGAAAAAAGCAGCCGAAGGACATTATTCTGCTTTGTATGCAAACCATTTTGCCTGAATGTCAGTAACATACATTAGCGTAGTGGCTAAAACTTCCAGTCAGGAACTCAACCAAAGTACTCACTTCAATCAATCGTAGGAGAACACTTACTCATAGGGTATGCTTCTGAAAACTATGTGATCTAAAAGAGTTATTTGCTCTGCAAGCTCCATGGCTGACAAAGTCTCAAAGCATTCTGGTTTTGGACATTCTGACTGCAAAAAATAGGAAGACTTAATGACATCTCTTAGTATCAAAGAACATTTCAAAGCACATTGTTATGAACTTCATATGCACTTTAAACACAGGCAGAATTGCAATTAACTTGTTTGTTCCAAAGGAATAAGAATTAAGGAAATTTAGGAAATTAAGGAAATTAAGGAATGCTGGAAATTTGCAGAAAAACATGCACATGATTTATAATAAGTTATGAGTATATATGTAGACAAAGTTTTTGTATTCTACATTATCTTCTATGTAAACACCCTTTATCTAGTTCATTGTTCCCCCTTATTTGGAATACTCTAATTCACATGAGGTGATGGGCCTTGTCAATGAAGAGCAACTATTGCTCTGATGGCTGCTTTACTGTGCAGGGGTGGCAGACACTCTCTGACATAAATATTCATGTCTTATCCATTTTTTTCATTATGATTTAAAATCAAATTCTAAGATTTTGACTCATTCTTCTTTCATTCTTCTTTGATATGGGCTCCAAATTCTTACTTTCTTGTATTTCTGTATTTTCACAGTCACAAAGTTGCAACTGTGATACACTTTAGTGACAAAATACTCCCACAAATCTATACAAATATTTATGTATAAATTTAAAAATGAACTTACCATCTGAATGATATCCTCTATTTTTAAGTGGGTATCATCTTGATCATCCTGTGAAAGGGCCCTGGGAAAAGAAGTGACAGAACATCCTATGAATAATAACATAAATGGTTATAAGAAAATCACCTCATAGTTTGGCAATCATGCTCATGTAAATTAAATTCTAAGATTTAATTTAAGTTGAAGTAAGGAGAAAAAAAGAACTTTCTTGCATCTAAAAACTAATTTTGATTTTTAAATAAAAAGTATAAAATGGTAATGCCAGTCATGCAAGCTAAAATACTGGTCTTGGAGGCTTAAAACCACTGCCCTAAGAACAGCATATATTGCAAAATAGTCAATGACAATAAAATGTTGTCAGCTATCGTACTAATTTGGTGATTACAGTCTTCTGATTACATGTTTCTGCATCTATCCATCTTTGACTTCAGTGATGAGCAAAGTGATGGACAAATATAAATTCTCTTTTTAAAAACCAGACTGACACCACAAAAGCAGAAAGAAATTGATAATTAAAAATATTTGCTCTCTTAATGCAAAGTAGTTCTCGAAAATCTAACAGGAAAAAAGAATGTCCCAAAAGCTTTTCTCTAATTTTTTAACTCTGTATTACAAGATACCTTTGGGAAATATTTGGGAAAAAAAGAAAAAAAAAAGTGGACATTTGAGAAGACAAGACAGCATAATAAGCATGGATAATTGAACAGTTCTCTGGAAGCATTCTTTTTTTTATGGACACTACATTATCTTGTTTTCTGTCCCATACAAACAACATTGAGTGTGAAAACAGAAAACCAACTGCTAGCAGATTTCCCATGTAGCCAGCATACGCTTTGCTTTTAGTAATACACATGTTAATACATACTTTCAATTCTTCCGTAGTAAACCTGTGATTATTAGGATTATTTCAGAGTGCTGTGTCAAAAAGAAAATCCAGCAGAAGTAGTCAATACTCCACCGAATCACATCCAGTTAGATACAGAAACTTGGCACATAATTCCAAGATCTTACTTCCTCATTTTCTGCCTGCCATTTAACCTGCATGTGAAAGCTCTGTATGTTGAGCATTTAGCTTAGTGAGCCCTCAGTCCTGGGAGAGTAATTGTCCTAAAAGATTTCTGGGAATTCACATTATAATGTAATTCTGTAGGAAAAAAAGGCTGGTGAGTCTTGGGTTGCAGTGTGAGTATAGTCTACGTAAAAGCAGAGATGATCTAGTGATCTATACCTCTGCTCCATTGACATTCCTAAGATTTCAGCTGGAGTGCTATGTCCGGTTGGAACACCAACATACGACAAACGTAAACTGGTCTTATTCCAAGTAAACAAGCAGCATAGAGGATTAGAAAAATAAAGACTAGAAGAAAAGCTTGAATAGTCTGGGTTTATGTACCTAAGAAAAGAGAGGATTTAGGGAGACATAACAGTAATATAAAAGACTTAAAAGATGTAAAGAGAACACCTGTGATGGGGCAAGGAGACACTGGACTGATTTCCGTCAAGACAGATTTAGTTTAAGCATTAATTTCAACTATTAAACTGCAAAAGAATGGGTATGCACTAAAACAGGTTTTCTGCAGAAGTTGGGGAATACCCCTCAGTGGAATTTTCAAGGAAAAGTTCAGATGATGCTTCTCAGAGGACACAGCTCTACTGATCCTGCCAGAAAGCAGAATAACTGCATTAACTATTTTTTTGTGGTTGCTCCAATTTTGTATTTTTGCACTCTGCAGAAACAGACTTTTCATGTACCAGCTGGGGAAAGGGTTAAAAAAAAAAAACCCACAAGAGGATTACATTGCCTGGGCACTTAAGCTGTGAGTGTAAGGGATAGAGTTTGTACTATGTGGGTGGGAAGGAAGTGTTAATACTTAGTACACTAGGTTCTTCTGTTGTGGACTGTGGTTTCCTTTTGGCTTGCCGAACTGGAGATGGACTAGGTTAAAGCCAAATGCAGATACACAAAGAAACTCCTTTGGACTCAGGGACTCCTCCTTGCCTTCATTTTCAGCCTGTCAAATCCACACAAAAGTGCCTTTTCTTCACAGGAGTTGGAAATACTTTATATCAAATAGGCATGCTGGGCAAAGTCTTCCATGTTTTTTTCTTCAGGAGAACCTTCAGTGCCTTCTCCAGAGAAGTGTGCTGCTTCAGTAACTGTAAATAGGTTGGCAATCTGCCTCTCCTTAGAAGCTTATTTTCTGCTGGGTCTCATGACTGCCTGCCTGCCGAAAGATAATGCTCATCACACGATAAGAGCACGTGTTTTCCTGGCAATAAAAAAGAGAGAGTTTGCCCTTCTTGTCCAAGTACCTCCAGTAATCTTTGAGCTCCCTATGTGTACGTAGGCTGGGGCTTTTATCTTAGATACGGAAAAGACTGTACTTGCTTAATATAGAATAAAATAGGAAAGACAAGATACTTAAAAGGCTCTAAGTACTTGACCTTTGCTTCTGTTGCTTCTTGATGCTCTCTATTTCCTAATACTTCCTCTTGCTCCCTGATACTATTATAATGGCATATGTCTCATATTTCCTTAATTCATTTAGCAGGAATCTTGTGCTTTTCCTCTAACATAATATTCTTATGAAAAAGTTTTTCCTTTTATCCATATATGGTCTAAGTATCTATATTCAGAGAGCAGTACACTTCTCTGAACTAGATAAAATTACTTTCTGGCAGCATCAATAGTAGCTTCCTCTTCAGTCTTTGCTGTTGTTGGCCTTAGGGTACTCTGTTTCAATAGAAGACAAGGAAGATGCAGTCAGCTTCTCACTTTTGCTTGAGCAGTTCTCACTAGACTCCCTTAACGGCCTCCTGCAAGCTAGGAAAGAAGCTCAGATCCAAGTGAAAAGAGGTATGGGAGAAAGGAAAGGGTAAGGAAACAGTTCAGCTCACAGTGAGAACTGAATGGAGCACCACCTCTGGGATCAGCCTTACACATGAAGTGACCATATTTGAAATAACTTTCAAATTCTTAATAGTTATCAGCTATCCTTAAACTATTCCTCATGCTCAAACTTTCCAAATATTAAAACTAATTTCTAGCGGGGAAAAAAAAAAAGAACCAAACTAGCTCTCTCTTTATTCTCTTACTGTATATAAAATATTTTAAAAGCTGGTATCAGTTCTATAGTCTGAAATATACTCTTTAATGAACTCATACAAAATAGAAAATTGGTCATACATCAAATGCCTCTGCAAATCCTTGAATTTCATTTACATCTGTTCTGAAGAAGAAGGAATAGTAAACCTTTCTTCAACTCTTTATTTTTTCCCCAGGTGGGACTATTCATCAGCCAAAGTCGTTCACTTCAATTTGAACTATAAAACTTCATGGTGCCGTGTTTGGAGCCTGTTTATGCCTCGGTGTTGGAAATCTTGTCTAGATTTCAGATTTTATTAAATAGGGCTGAACAAATTTCATTCAACACTTACTTTAGGAGATTTGTCTGGCTTTCATGAAAAATACTGAATAAAAAGAAGCTTATCTGCTTTGTCAATGCATTGAACAAAAATCTCATCATGTGAGAAATGCCAGCTGCTCTGTGTGATGACAAAGGAGCCAGGAAGCAGTTCAGCATCTCTCATCAACACTGCCTTTGCCATTCAGTTTCCATACTGAGTCTTTCCCAGAGCTGACCATAATATTTTTAGAATACAACCTGCCTGTCCTCCTCCTCTAATCTCTGCTAACAAAGATGGTTTGAAAGGGATTGATTTCCCAAGAAATTTATATGTGTGTATATGTGCAAACACACAAAGGCTGTGGCAGTTTCTAACAAGAGACATTAGTATTCAACAAGCTTCAAGGAGATAGTCAATGGAACATGCTTGTACAAAGGCTCAAAATTCAAAACTTTACAGAAAGCTCCAGAAATTTTCATGACTGTGTGACGATGGAGTGTGCAAAAAGAAATACTTAACACCTATGCTCACTCTGAGTTTCTTTCCTTTGTAGAATTTAGAGCAGCCTATAAGAACAGAAACGTAGAGAAACTAAAGTCTATAGCAAGGGCTGACTGGCAGAAAAAAAGAGTTTCACCCCTGAAACTACTAGCGAGCTGAGAGCCAGAAGAAGTCCTGTCTTGCTGCTCCACCAGCTGAGATTGTGCCCGAGATTACACCTCCATAATCAGCCTGCATGTGTATTCACAAGATTATATGGGACAACAGATCATTGCTTAGGACTAGTGAGGAGATATGTCTTTTTTTTTTTTTTTTTAAGCTTGTGAATACTACAGTTTTAATAATATACAATAAAAATGAAGGTTTGTGGAAGAGTAAAAGTAATGCTAACTCCTATTCTACAAGTATTGCACCACAGTCAGACACACAGAAGTTCGTTCAGTTAGAGATTACCTCTGAAATTCTATTATTTTCTCTTCTGAGTTAACCATATAGCCTTGTTGCAGATATATCTTTATGACAAGGCTTTCTGAAAGTTTGGAAACTGCTCTTAATTGGTAGACGACCCGTTCTTCTGAGGTGATCTAACAGAGCTCCTCCTTTCAGTGAAGGGGTGAGATACATGACCTAACTTTGCGTTTCACCCTGGCTGAATGATTTTTGGCCACAATCAAAATTGATCCAATATTCTTCTTCTCACAGCTCAGACCACTGGAGAATTAATTCTCTAACCAGCTGATGCTTAACAAATTTGACATATCTAGCAAATAGCCACCTCCTGTGTAGCTCAAGGGCTTCAAATTACAGTTTGCTCAGCCTAAGACCTTGAGGCAGTTTTATGTGATAACATCTTTAACTTACAAATCCTGATTCTTCTATTAACTACAGCTTAACAACAATATAAATTATGAAAGTAACATTTATGCAATACCTTCTGTGTGAAAGTTTATGAACAGTCTAAATAAAAAATAATAAGCAGCCTAAATAGATAAATAATAAAATACAGGATATATACAGGAGTACTTTCAGCTACTGTTAGCTTCAAACCTTGTTCAAACCCTTGCAACAAGAATACTGTGTCATCAGCAATATTGGATTTTAAATAGGTATTATGGAAATAGTCAACATATATAAGGCTAGTAAAGCAGTCTTGTTAATAACTACTATTAGCTAAGCCTTTGATTTCATGCTTCAGTTTGAAGAAAAGGAACATATACACAACATTCAGTCAACAAGTAGAAAAACAAAGATACCACTTCATGCAGTAGCAGTAAAAAATGTTCACATAAAGGTGTAAGTCACAAAATTACTACCCAGTTGCACGTAATTATTGACGTCCCACATTTGGATGTAATAGCTAATAGTTTCTACGTTAAATTGATAAACTTTCATGTTTTAAGAGATACGAATCTATCCCATTTCTCTGCCAGGAATAGATATGTTTCTTTCTGACACTTTTTTTTTTTTTTTAACAAGTTACAATTCTTGAGGTAATTTTCCTCATTAGGAGCAAATTGACATCACCTTTGCTATCAGGCATATTATTAAAACCCATTATGCAACAATATATGCAATAGTTTTCTCTCCCATGTTATGCTCTTCTCTCTTGCTGTTTC
This sequence comes from Crypturellus soui, assembly GCA_032275445.1. Classification (NCBI taxonomy): domain Eukaryota; kingdom Metazoa; phylum Chordata; class Aves; order Tinamiformes; family Tinamidae; genus Crypturellus; species Crypturellus soui. Next base: position 732,146 of record JAUBNY010000214.1, read on the forward strand.
TTCCGAGGATGTACAAGAAATATAATGCGTGTGTATGTGTGTATATACATCTACTTTCAATAACAGCACTATAATATAGTTAAAAAGAGGCTTATGAAAAAAGTTAATAGAGTTCCATTGACATGAAGGACTAATTTAAGAACTTATCTACGTGAACTTGTTTCTTATCCTTTATTTGACTTTTCCCTGCTTATCTGTACAATTTCCCCACATTTTTCTGACATCTTTTCACATAAATATCTGATAGGAAAACCTGTCAAGTGTTCTTAGAAAATTCAGAGATACTATATGATTGCACCCTTCTTGTCTTTCCAGAAGAATATTTACAAAAATACCAACACAGAATATCATATATTAATCTGTGCTTTTAAATTGTATCTTGTTTTACTCATTGGCTAGTCCTTATTTTTTATTGCTCCTTATTAATGTAAAACAATATAAGTGAAAATCAAACACTTGGTTATAAAATACTCACACTTGCTATCAGGAATTATTCTCACCAATATATGCATATGAAGATTTCCCTCTATCTTGCTATGATCAGGCAATCAACTATGTAATACCACCCCTAAGTGACAGAATGAGGTGCTTTAAACCTAAGTAAGCAATACTACTAGCTATGCAGGCCTTTCATTTTATCCCACAATAATGACCTAGCTGTCAACACAGAGGTAACAGCAAGTATGGTCTTCTTACTGTGTCATGACATACTAGGCTTAGCAGGGTAAATTGCTCACTCCTGAGACAGAAATACTTCAGTAAAAGGTTTTGTGCTTTTAATGGGTGGCAATTTTTCTGTATTGCACAAAGAATGAACCAATGGCTGGCAAATACTCTGAAGTGAAATTTTTAAGAGCTGTATTTATAAACAAAGTTTAAAATACAATTTGCCAAATTCCAATGAGTTTTAGTACACTGCACATATTGTGCATCGCTAATTCTACTGATACCTAAATTATTCTTTGGTTTTGTTGTGTGATGTTGCTTTATTCTTAACCACAGACACTACAAATTCATTTGAAAGCTGTTCATATTTTGCTATTGGATGAAGAATTCCACATCTGGTCTGTTTTATAGTTAATAAAGCACATAATAATCCAGCAACATTAAATACTCTAGATAAAAAAAACATTGTGACTTCTATACTGTATACTATCATATCTTTTTAACAGGGTACAGTACAATCCAATAAATAACTAGAAACCTATTTACCTCAAAATATTTGCAGTAGCTTTCCTTTCTTGTGGCAGAAGGTCTGGGTCTCTCAAAACTTCTTCCAGCAAGTTTAACACATTCATTTTCAGTTCATTGTTCAGGTCAAAATCCTACAAAAAAAAATGCGGATCAAGTAATTTAAAGGATATATTTCTGTGATTTTTTTCCCTTTCCTTTTCCTTTTCTATTAGCTATGAAAATGCTTAGAGAAACTTTAGATCTCTTACTATGAACAGGACACAAAACAGGGAGCCTAGAAGGCTACAAGTTATCATATTTTTAACCTTTATTTTCTGTGCGGAGCCATGCAAATCACTTAATCCCTCTCTTTTGCAGTAAGAACAGCCTCTCACAATATCCATAAAGTACTATATCTGCTCTCTGATCATTATGAAAACTTGATAACAGTTAAGCTACTGTGTTGAGACTATTGCCTTGCAAGTTTGGCCACTCTTATTTTACCCTGTTTTATTGAGTTTCTCAATTTATCTGTCTGCATCGCTGATTTTTAATCTGAAACTCACCTTTTGGGAAAGCTCTGCCTTTTGTTCCACGTAGTGGAGTACTCAGCCTAATATGCTCAATAAATCAGACCAGTGCTTTACAGCACCGTGTTAAAGCATTTCAGCACTCTAATTCATTATAAGGCAGGTTGATATCTTACACAGGACTGCAATCTAAGAACAGGAACACACACAAACAATCTCTGTTGATATCTGATACTAGAGAACTCGGAAGAATAGAATGATGGTATGAACATTAAGGTGTGAACTTATGGGTAAGTCTACTCACACCTTGAATAGACTCCAAAATTGTCCATATTTAGCATAAAGCTAGAATTTGGATAAGAAAGCTAAACCCAAAATCTTCACTCATTCACTGTATCTGTAGATCTTCCTATTTTATAATACACTGTTACTTGCAAGCAAGTCTGTTACCGTATTTGTGTCAATCCACCGCTTGTTTCCATGGAAACAGGAAGCACAAAGTTACAGAAATTGGGAAATGTTTGGCACCTGTGTGTAGGACCTGTATATGCCAATTTCCAAAGAACCAGTTACAGCCCTTTCTGTTGCACTGGACTTCCAAATGGCCAAGGGTTTAGTGAATCCTCCTAAGCTTTCAGCAAGCAGCGTAACGAATAGTAGAAATTGCTGCTCTACAGCTGAATGGCAAACACTGTGTAAGGGAAACCAGATATGCAAAGGATCTTTAGGAGTCATGCTACAAAAATATCAAGCCTAAATAGAAAAGTTATTCAAGAACTGACAAATCGAACATCCTCACTTAGTATGCTCGGTAAAGTTCTGATCTGTTACTCTAAATGGGCAGAGCACAAGAACAGGATCAGGATCTCATCTCCGAATAAATTCTTAAAATCATAATCAGTCAATTATTTTCTCTAAAAGGGATTTTTTCGAAAGAAGGTTTGTAGCTAAAATTGAGTATTAGATTCAACAAAGATCAGGCACACTTCCAGCTTTTGCATGTTTATAATCTCTCATATATAATATATGTTAAGAGCAAAATATATTGGCAGGTATCAGAGTGATCTCTGCAAGATAGTAGGCTGCTTAAATTTCTCTTGTTTGGGCGGCAAACTGTATGAACACCTAGTTCTTAGGATTAGGAATAGCTTTTGCTTCAATTCCCCTGGTTGCAGAGGACAATTCACAGAGGAAAAACCCACTTTTCTCATCTCAGACAACCAGAAATCCCAGACCCTTTATTAGGACTCATCAGAGATGACACAGACTGATGAGAAATTACAAGTAGGGGATGTAATGGTTTGTACGAATGAATAATCTGTAGGTAATACTTCCAACCTGGTATGACCCCAGCTTGAAAATGTCACCCCACAGCACAGCCCCCTCTAAACAGGCAACTTCTGCAGATTTTCTGCCCAACATCTCTTTTTTATGCCCAGAAAATTTCTTTTTTATAACAGTGTGTCAGTTATTCCTTATAATCTGCAGGGAGGAAAAGGATGGAAAAAAAAAGTAGAATTCAGAAGAAAATGGGAGAGATCTATTTTTATGTTGAAATTAATGATCTGTGGGGTGTTGAGATGCCAGTGTGATGAGCAATATATAAAGTATATGTATAAAAAGTCCAGACAGGTCATTTCATGTGCTTATATCCATGTAGAAAGGTGAACATTAAAATTACAACACAAAATTACCCTTACAAATCCCTAACTACCATTGCCAAGTATATTTATATATTATATCTATGCATTAAAATATATATACCTGAAAATATATTATATTAAAAATAAATATAATTTTTATATATTAAAAACCATCTTGGATGATTCCTGTGACATTTTTATCTAGTATACCATCTTTTAATACATTATACTAATCTTTGGCCAAGACTTCACTGGTTTCTTTAGAATGTGGATGCGTGCTCCCTTGCCAAGAAGGAGACGCAGATGATATGCAGGAGTATGAGAAGTGTCTTATACGCTGGTCAAAAGAAATCTACTCAAGTGCATCAGAAAAAAGGAAAGAGGGGGAGGTGGATTTGGAATCACTGGCCCCAACAAAATGGAGCGCAAAAAAAGATAGCAGGAAGCAAGGAAAAGATCAGTTAGCTGTGCTGGTGGGGTGTATAGATTTACTACAGGTGTTTTTACAGAACATATAAATATTATATAATTCCCAACTTTCAACATGAGCTCAAGCATGAACTCATTTTCCTCTCCTTTCTTCAATCCTTCCTGAGGGTAAACAGTGTTCTCTTCAACAATATGAATAACACAAACAGGAGCTAAATCTGAGAGTCTGATATATTTTTGAAAACATCTGGGTACATCAGTGATAAAGACTAGAGAAAACAAGGTGAGAAAGGGAGGGAAGGGACTGGGACAGGAGGAAAAAAAAATACATTGGAGAACTTGTAATGAATTTCTACAGAGAACTTTTGCCACATTGCTTTATCCAACTTCAACACAACACTACATGCTTTATGAAAAAATATTTTCACCTCAGATCAGCTCTGAAAAATAAAGCCAGCTTTCTAACTATTCCTCAGGCATCTGCTAATAAGGCAAAAAAGCCAATTGGCAGCCTGACTTCAGAGTCGTGTGATCGCCACGTGAAGAGGAGAAGGGGTAGTACAATTTGTCAGGATAAATGTAACACAACTCACTCATGACTGGCTTTGCTGAATACATAATCATGTTATTAGTTTCTCACTTTTTATTCTAATTTTCTGTTACATAACATTATGCTCAGAGGAGATAGAAGAATGAAAAGTTCTTCCAGAAGTTGTGGCAAGCATGAATGACTCAAAGGAAGGGGTCATTCGCTGGAGCATCACATCCAAAGCTCTTAAGGTGCTGTGCTCATCTTAGGCTGAGGGACAGCTCTAATCAAGTGACCTAGAATGTCTTCCAAGCTGGAAGCTTTTTTTTCCGGGCAGGGAAGAAAGCAAGCTGAGATCTTTCCAATTCAGTTGCTTTGGAAGATTCCCAACTTTGGCACATAGAGCCCATCGTATTTCCACAGACGCTCACAAATGCAGTTGGTAATATCACTATAAGCAACAAGATTTGATGAACTGAAATCTCTTCCTAGCCATGTCTTTATTCTGTGAGTAACTACACAGTGAGGATTTTTCACTTCATAAGCTACAAACAAGTGAAACTGAAGACAAATATGTTGGATGGAAATAAGAGGAGGTAAAAGGATAGAAAATAGAACCATGTGGAAAGAATGAAAGTGGTGACAGTTCTGAAATGGAAGGTGAAGTAACCAGAAAGACACCAAGAAGGAAGGAATGCTAGGCAAAGAGAGAGCTCAGTGGGATGTTCACAAACAGGGTTTGAGGCAGGAAAGTTTTACAGTTTGGCACCTGGGAGAGAAAACGCTCAGAGAGAGATGCATGAAGAGTTCTTAATTAGTAAAAGAGAAAGAAAAATCTAATGAAGATTTTAAATATCAGATATGAAAGGGAGAGAAAACTGCAAGCAAAGCTAGAGTCAGCCTTTGGTTGTCTCTCCGAGTACACAGATGAAGTAGAGATATGGGTGTGCAGACCCATTTTCCTTTGCCTCCAGCTGCAGAAGCAATCTGGAAACAGCAGATGGCCAGAGACACTAAGAAAGACTAGCATTGCTACTGGCAATTCTAGCATTACTCTAGAGTGAAGGGCTAAAGACAAAGCCCTTCTGAAAGCCCAGAATATGAGATATCCAGAAGGGCAGAGAGATTACTGAATGATTGTTTCCAAGGATTGTTTCCATTTTAAAATAGATGGCCTACAATTTATATTCATATGCACACACACACACACACACACACACACACACACATATATATATATGCTTGCATGCCAAAGTGCAAATCCATAGTCATTTCAATGAAAGTAGGGAAATAATTCAGTCTTTCACACAGAAGATCACACTTGGTCATTGCTAACTGGAAGTACTCCAGTGATGTAGTCCTCTATGACAATACTTCTTTTTCTAGCAGAAAAGCACACTTCAACTTTCATATATGCTTGTGTTGAGGGAAATTTGCATAAATTCAGCTGCACCAAGATATCTGCATGCTTGAAAAAGAAACAAAAGGCTTATTTCAAGAAAAACATTCAGTTTCAAGCATGAAGAAAGAGTCATTACTTGGGGAGAGTGCCAGTCCTGCTTCTAAAGCATCAGTTTTAGTCTGTCATTCCCGATGGAATACAGTTAGCTTAAAAGTACAGGCTATATTAGTAACATGCCTGAATAATTCTCATCCCACACCGTACAAACTATATAACCTGGTAGTACCTAGAAAGCTTGAAGAAAGAATGTTGCCACTGGCTATTGTCAGATTACAGTTTTCAGTGCGGAGAAGAAACGTGTCATCTCTGGCCCTAAATTCTGGGACTTAATACGTTTAAGAGCTCCGCCAAAAGAGCGCCCTGAAGAAGGATCTGTCAGGCTCCAGCCGCGGCGAGCGTGGTGCACCTCTAATTAGTCTGACTGCCTGCACGCTTGGCTAGCGCTGGGAGCGTGACTCATGCTCCCCCAAGGGCCATGGAATATCAGACCCGTACATTTCTGCAGTATCTGGACACAGCATATCCACAATTAAGTACTTTGCTATTGACTACATAACTTTATTCTGTAAATGAGCTAGGTTTATGCAAACACGAGTTCTTTCCTCGGTGACTAATGGTATGTTAGCACGTTCCCACGCTCTGGGATAGCATTCTGTGGAAATCTCTTTTGCAATTCAGAGTTTGCATTGATATATGTGTTCATGCCAGAAATAACCCTACAAATCTCTGTTCTGCTTCAAGCTAGAGGTTTCAGGTTCTTGAGGATCATCTGAAAAATAGCTGAAATACAACATATCTTGCTATTACATGGCAAGTATGGCCTAAGTCCAATTTGCTATGATTAACATGCCATAGCTTTGCCAGGTATCATATCCATGACTTTACACTTTCAAATACGAGCTAAGTGGGGCTCAGATAAATGAATCTTTATGTCATTGTTTGTTCCAATGTATTGAAAACAAAATGTAATTGGCTGATTCATGTGCACACATACACTACTAACTGCATAACTAAAATCATCTTTGCTTAGCTAGTTCCCTGTATATAGGTTACCTAATCACATGTAATCAATAACTATATCCCTCAAACCTTCTGTTGAGAAGCCAGCCAACACCAATATGGAAATGGTTTGCAGTAGCTTCTTCTCACAGCTGAAGCAAATGAGGAATCAGGCCCCAAATCACAACCTACGATCAAAATTCAGGTCTTAGTCTGCTCCACAGATCTTGCAGTAACTTCATAACCCACTGACATTATTTGGCAGTCATTCAGAATTAGCGTATTCATTTCAACAGAGATCTTTAAGGAAGCCAATGGAAGAAAGCACCTGACTGCCACTGAGACCTGGGAAACCTGGGGAGGCCTGTCCCAGAAAAGCTTCATTTTCACTTGGAAGTATTTAGACTTGTTTTTCACTTGAAGTGTTTAGATATTAAAAAAAAATATCTTATTATCAAAGAAAATAAGACTGCAAGTCTTCATTAGGATGAGGAAAATCATAGAAAGATTCTCTCCTCTGCCTCCTTTTCCCTGCCTATCTTTTCATTCTCTGACAGGAGTCAGTGGGAGTTTTGTCCTCACAAGCCCTTTCCCTTCTTATCAAGTCAGCAAAGCTTTTGCCTTTGCTGTCACTGCCTGCCTCAGCATTTGTGTTTCCACTGTTTACAATGGGAGAATCCTACACTGTTTCTCTCGATCATATTTTAAAACCAAAATGCAAACATGATCATTCTGCTGTTACTTTGGGTTAAAAAGGAAAGAAAGAAAAGAAAAGCATTGTTGGCTTGTAGGTGGCTGAGTAACACAGAAAAGAGTAGGGTAAAAAGAGAAGGGAAAAAATAAGAGGGAAAAATGTAAATAAAGCCCTGGAAAACCTGATTGATTTATCTTTCATGCACAAATAACTAGCAATATAGGTCTGATCCCTTTTGCTCAGTGTGGTAAAAACGAAAAGTATGTGTCACATTATGTTCATGAATGTTTTTTCCAAACTCGCATCTGTGCCTTCAGAGCTCCTGCAGACAGTAATTAGTTCCTCCTGTCTTCTGCAAAGGGCTGCAGATGTAGCGTTACCAATATACACTTAAAAAGAATTTAAGTGAGGCCCCAAGAGTTTTAAAAATAATGAAGGATCTCTTTCCTAAGCTTTATTTTCTATGATTTCAAGACCACAAAGCTGCTTTATTAATGTACATCCTAACTGCATAGGCTCAACTGTTAATTTTAATGATTCTGTTTTCTGTTCACAGACAAGATTACAATATTAAATGGTGTTCATGTTCAGACAGCAAAGTAAATCTATCTCAGTTGTTTTGGAAAACACATAAAACATCCACAACTATGATATTCACATAGTTGTAAGACAGTGTAGAAAGCTATTTAATTTTATAGCCCAAAGAGGAAAGAGTGTCCAAGTCCCAGCCAAGAATTTTAAGTCCTATCTAGAAAAAATGTTGGGAAACGTGATGCTCTGAACCATGCTTTGGGATGATTTTCCTTGGTTCCCATACTAATCCTGACCCATGTTATTAGGTACCAGGGAGGGGCACTCCAAAAAGTGCCAGAAAAGATGGGGTTTATGGAATAAAAGCAATTGGATGATATATGTTTTTAATAGTCTCTTTACTTTACAAACATTTCTGCACACAGCCTGCACACTCTTCTGTGTCTGCATAGCACCTTGCACACTCTGGGCACTTGAACGCTGTTTAGTGTTTAGGCAGACAAGTAACTTACAGAGAATTGATTGCTACTAGAACAGAGCTACTTTTACATAGCACTAAGCACTTCTGTATTAGTGTCCACACTCTTAAACGAACAACTAATCAAAGCTTCACATATTACCCATACAATGGTTTATTACTACTTTAAAAGAGAAACTAAAGAAATTGAATTTTCACAGAAAAAGAAAGGACATATGTTAGGTTGCCTCTTACAGTGGCATAGGTTAGCAATGATCACAAGAATCTCAGGCATATCGAGAGGAGGAAATTCTGCAGGAGAGTGAGAAAAGCTGCTCCCATAAATGAGAGAAATTGCCCATTTGCTGTTGGGAATGCTTGCAGAGAGTAAGAAAAAACTCAAAGTTAAATGAATGGAGATATTTGCAAATAGCAACGTATTCTGTTAACATTTTAAAGTTGTTTTAATTCCTTTTTTTTTCTTAAATTCTAGACTTCCATTCTCAATATCTGATGAATCTGGAAAGCATCAGATGCACTGAGAGTGATCACAAAATGATATAATAACCACAAAAGGCAACGAAATTTTAGGCAGATTTCTTGATCTCACTGAATTTTACACTGTTTTGTCATTTTGGGAATCCAATAAGCATTTCTTCCCCAAACACTGGTAGCTAAGGCTTCTCTGGTTTGTAGTTTGCATTGTTATTTTAAAATAAGGCTCTGAACTATTGCTCTCTCAGAACCATAGATCTTTATTGCCAACGCTTTACACTGTTTGGCCAGACAGTAATTCTTCACTTGCTTCTTAATAGCAGTCCTGGTTCCATTTTGGCAGAAAACAGTCAGTCATTTCTGTTTTGTTTTGGCCTTGTGTCCTTCCTCTGTCCCTAGTCTCTCAAGTAAACAATGCAAAAAGCTGATTACATGCACTGTTGCTGTAGCATTCATTACTTTCTTTGCCAAAGCCCTTTCATGTAGAAATATCTGCTATATTGGAATACTACATTAAGAGACGTAAGAGAATTACAATTTGCCACCTTTGCCATGGAAAAAGTAAGAGGCAGTGAGTGACTGTGAACCCAAATAATAACCCATCTTTAAAAATGCAGTGTTGGATTTGAAGTGATTCCATCTCCTTATCCCATTCCCTGAACCTTTTTCCCACTGAAAAAAAATGTAGAGCAATAGGTATAAATACGTGCAAAGTTATGCAGAACAGTACTATGTATTTTGCAAAGCATGACAATTCTTGAAATAGAAACACAGAAACAAACGTTTTACTTTTAAAGCAACAAAGCATATTTTTGGCAAAAAGCTACAATGACAGAATATGCTTACACTCTTTACAGCTGGTTTGTGTTTATGCTACAGAATCATCACAACACAACCAGGATCTGTCCAAAAACATAAACTTTGGTTAAACTTTGGTTTAACTAGTTGTAGGGAGGTCTGACAATTCCCATCATTTTCACAATTACATCAATTAACAATCTTTTAATTGGGATAAATGGTCAACTCAATTCACACCTCTATTAAATATTATTGTACACAGAACCTGTGTACAATGCACTGCTCTAATATAGAACAGCAACAACAGACTTTTGCCATTCCACTATTGCTCAGGATTTTGACATGCAATGATACACCAAATTCAGCCAAAGAGAACATGGGATAGCTACCAATATAGCTAAATTCTCAAGGTTGTTTGCAATAATTCAAAAGCACTCTCATGATACCAAGAGATTTTATTAATCTCTGCTGAGCAGTTAGCTTTTCAAATGCAAAAAACTGTCCCACTTAAGCATTCTTATTGGCTGCACTGTCTACCAAACCTAACTTCTACGAAAATTAAAGCCATTTCATGGAAATAAAGGAACTGAGTTTGACATGGAGAGAGTTGCAGGCAGCTGTGCGATATAAGAGCTTCCAGATCAAGTTTTACTCATTATTATTTACAGTTCTCTTTCTCTCCTTCCTTCTTTCTTTTGATCAATTTACCTGGTAGTTTTCTGCATGCATGCCACAATCTAAAACCATTCATTTCACCTGGCAGCCTAAAAGACACTGCTGTACAGAAAATCCTGCTAGCTGCTCAGATTCTGTTTCCCCCTTCAGTCAACACAGTTTCATGGGTACCTATCATAGCCACAGCCCTATAATGGGCTGTAGAGGAAATCTCCATTGAGGAGGGATGCTTCTTTTTCTGTATGATACATAGTAAATACATGTGTATGTAAGCACAGGTATACATTCAGTTAAAGCAGCATGACTGGATTATGGATTTATTTTCCTTCCACAGAAACCCTAGGTGTTGTTAAGTATATATATTTTCAGTCAGAATATCAGACTAATGGAACATGATGAGTATGTGAATAGATAGCACTATCTATTCTGAACTGAATCTGTGGCTCGACTTCTTGCAATAAATGCAGCTGCAATCTAGATGTTCTTTAGTGCATTTTTTTTATATTTATTATATATCTATATACACACATATACAGCCCAACACAGAGTACTGCAAGGTTAGATGAAGGATTCTTTACTTATAAAACAGTGTGTTTTAATAGTAATTTCTCCCTTATTCTTATAGCAGTATTGCCTTTTCAAGCATTTTTGACTTCTGCAACATTATACAGTACCGCCACTTCATAATATGTTTCAGATAGGACTGAAGTGTTATGAATCACATGAATGGACTGAAGTCAGCTCACATCCTTCTACAGATCAGCCTCAGAGAGAGGGGACAAGGGTGGAGCAAAAGAATACCTGAGAATGCTTGGAGACCCAGTGCCGCAGGACGTTCAGGACACGGTTAGTGGCTGCTCTGCGTATTATGAACTCTTTGTCACACATGCGTTCAGAGTTGTTAAATCCTGTAATGAGGAAAGAAAAACTCACTGGGATAAATGTTGGAAGAGGCACCAAAAAGATCTTTCAAATATACTATTTATAAGGTAGGTAAGTTAAAGCACAAACAACGTGTATGTGTAACAGAAAGAAAGAGCCTTCAGAGATGACGTGCATATATGATCATTTAGGTTACTGAAATTCTGCAAGACAGTAGAATACAATCTTGCCCATTATAACTAATAAAGACACCTAGTCAAGGTCAACATTCAGTTTTAGGAAGATGTAGGATATTTATTGACTTATTAACATAAAATTGGTCTCCTTGCTGTATGGAAGAGGAGTAAAACACAGGGCAGTATAATCAAGAGGATTACAAAAGACACATAAATATGATTTTAAAGGGGAAGACAAAGGCAATAAAGAAATAGGGGAGAACAATAGTTCAAAGACAGGTGGGAAGGTCAACAGATAAAAAACTAATTTTTAAAAGCAGTACTGTACTCTGCAGAATGGCACTTTCTCTATGGTAATGTCACATTTTTGTTACATTTGTTCTCACACTATGCTGCTTTTGTTGTCACTGACTGCAAAGTCCAGGGAACAACTGGAAACTCCCTTCCACATGACCAGCACTTCACAAATTTTTGGCATAAAAGCTGCTCTAAAGCCTTTGTATTGCTATAAATAATAAAAATGGATTAAACTTCTATTTATTCTGTTAAAAAACACTGAATGAATTTTTAGGAAAGCCAGTATTTGTTTTGTTCCATTTTTATTACAGACATTTTATTACAGACATTTATTAAAAATGATGCACAAATATCCAGACTACTGCTCTATAGCTCTGGAAAGATAAGCAGGAAAAGAAAAGTTTAACTTCAATCATGTTTCTTCTACAACAGGTTGGATCCCAAACCCCAAGTTGATTTTCTGCACTTATGGCTCAAGGAATTTTTTTTTTTCCTTTAAATAAGGTATATTATACTGTGGGTGATATGTACGATAAAACACTACGGGAATTTTCATATTAAAACATCTTCAGGAGTCTCACTGTCCATAAACAGTAAAGTCAATAAAATCTCAGAGGCTTTCCTCAAAGAAAAGGAATCTAGAAAACATTATTTTGTGTTCATTTTCTATGACTTGCACAGTTAACCTCTTATAAAGGCAATTAGGAATACATATTGTAAACTGTACAGCTAGCCACTTAATGGCAGCAATGAAAGTCACAATGAAAATTATACATTCAAACATCAGAATCTTAAAAAAAGATCAGAGGAAAAGAAGTTTTGCTAGGCTGGAAGGAAAACAGACAGAAATCTACAGAGACAGTTTTCAGCTAGCTGCAAAAAAAAAAAGTTGGTGAATATTGACTGTAAAGGAAAAAGAAACTTCATTAAGCAAGAGGTGAAAATGCACAAGAGAAAATACTCGAGACCATTCAAAATTGCATAGAAGAATGCTATTAACTTTCAGGAATCTCTTAAAACCCAGAAAAATAGCAAAGATGTCACCTTAAAACAAGTAAGATCAGTAAGCATTATTTCCTGCTTTTTCCATCTTTGAAAATAGGAAAGCTTTCTACCTCATCACTAAACAAAAGAGCAAGATAAAAATAGATATATATTTTAGTCACAACAGCATTAATGGAAATGGAAAAACATGTAAAAACCAAGACCTGGCTAGCACTGTTCTTGTGCTTCCCAGCTTTCAAAGCCCTGTGGACTTTGGGAAGGAAACTCCAAAGGGGAGAAAACCACAAACTAGAATCAGATCCAACAACTACAGAAGCAACCTGCAGTTGGGGGTTGGTGAACTTTGATGGTGCCACCACAGAGCTTTTTGCACTTTTGGTGATAAAATTTCTTCTAAGACATGTCTTTTCTCTTTCCACCTACCTAATCCTCTCATACTGCAACACACACACACACATACACACACACACACACACAAAAAAAAAAAAAAAAAAAAAAAAAAACACAGGACAAATGTGAAACTTCCATATGCATAGCATACAAGCTTATGCATATCTTAAGGAGTCCACCATCAAGCTCAATCAGGTTCTGCATACTCATACTACCACTTACGAATAACCCAAATTACTGCTGCTGCCTCTACTGTAAACAAGTCAAACAAATCTATGCTGTAATCACGACTGCTTTTGCACCAGGTGCACAGTGGGGCGATTCAAGAAGGAACTGAAAAACTATTTTTTCTACTGCAAAATACAGTGACCTTCAGGGACCTGGCTGGATGGCACATCACCTGCTCTGCCCATCCATTTACAATTATCCCCAACATGCACAAAGTGGATGTGTAACAAAGCGCGTGGTGCACAATCTCACACTGCAAGCCTTGTCTTCTCCGAGTGAAGTCAATGGCAAAAACCCATCATAACTTTATTAGGGTCCTTTGCTTGTTAACCACCCAGCACAGGCTCTTCACTCCGCTAATGCAAAACAAATGCATGAGAGACTGCGGTAGATAATCAGCCTCCTTCAAATACCAACAGGGTTTCATAATAGAGACATTTTATAGGTCTGCTGATGCACCAGCTAGCAGGGAGGATGCTGACCAACAGTCAGATCAGATGGTGAGCTGCAAGAATCAAGGCTTTAATTATACCTCAAAGCCATATCTGTCCTACAAAACACATATCTACATCCTATACATCTAGCATTCTACAAAACAGCTGCCAAAAGCCTTTAGCACTGCTGCAGCCGTCCCATACACGTCTACCCATTCTTCAGGTAAAACACCTCCTGTAATTATATGACCCCTAGCATGATACAGCTTCCATCCATGACTTGGACTCTGAGGCGCTGCTATGAATTTACATGGGCTGAAAGAGGACTAAAAATAACCATACTGTCAGCTGCAGTTTTATCCAGATCTGCATCCAGTAGCAAATTTTTAAGGAAAGAATATTAAGAAGGCAGTTTTAGAATGACCCTTTCCTCAGTGTGCTCTCCTTGGCGTTCAGCAGTTTAGGGGCTAACTACAGACACTCCACTCAGGTCAGTCAAAAGGCTTTTGGCTAAGCTCATATTTGCTGAGGCTCCCAAAGAGGAGAGAGATGCAGGCTCCCTACGAGCAAGACCCCAACATTTGCAATGTTCTGCTATCAGATGTGCAAATTCTGGATTAAGCTACCCAGCCAGATTTGCCTATCTCAAAACTTTATAGTGAAATAACCAATGTCACAAGAGGAACCACACGGAGATTTCCTTTCTTTGAGTCCTCCTGCATCATTTTTTCTCCTGAAGGAAGCAATCTTCCTACATTAAGAATACTGGCAATATTTCTAACCAGCAATGCTCTTTGTGAACAGCTGCTTCAGTGTGAGTTACTTTCAAGTAATGTTTTTTTTTCCTCCTAGTGCTCATCTGTTGAGAGGAAAATAAACTGTTTCTACAAATAGCCTCTTCATATAATAATGATACAGAACTTTTACCACAGGCTGTCAAACGTAGTGCTAACTTGCCAGCACATTCAGCCTTGGCTGGTTCCAGTGAATTACTTCTTTCAATTTAACCATGTACTTGGCTTCAAACTATGTTACGCAAAACGCAGTTTCATCTTCAGGTGTTTTTTCTTACGGGCACCAGAACCAAAACTACCACTTTTGAGGCTTCTACTATCATTAAAGAAAAAAAAATAGACTTAATACCTGGAGACACAGTTAAAAATAGGCAATATGTGGTTCTTAGACAGCTCTTTTATATGAAAGTCTAATGGTCTAACGCTCTTTTCAATGGTAGATACAATTATCTCTAATTCATAAAAGGGAAAAAAAAAACAAGCAATCAAGGCCTGCAGATGCCACAGTATGCCAGTGTGAGCAGGGAGACAAGAGTCCCTGTCGTAAAGTTGTTACACTTCTTTCTTCTCCTAAATGAACCTGACCTTACCAGCAATCACATTATTTCCTGTTAGAAATTTTACTTCAAGGAGGAACATTTGTAATATGTTAAATTCTGCATTCTATGTGCTAAAAAAATAGAAAAGCAAGTATACACCTTTTATTGTACTTAAGATACCAGAAACGCGAGTCAAGTTACGACTGCCCGAGTCAAGTTACGACTGCCACATCCTTCTCATCCACAAGTGTCGATCACAGCTGATCTCGCTCACATGCTTTTTCATTCTCGTGGTAAAGACGCTCATGAGCCAGCTCTGGCCTGGCTCACACCCTTCTTGGAGGCTTAGGCTTGGCAAACATCACTGTTACTTTCTGACCTGGATAAAGAAAATGAACTCCAGACCTGGAGCACAGCGATTAAAAACAGAAAAGTCTTTCTCACATGAAAAAGATCTACTTACAAAAGTTTTCCTTTGCAAATCTCAAAATGTTTGTGTGATATTTTAAAGATACACATCTGTAACAGCCAGGCATTCTCAAGGAAATAATCGAGTTCCACAGATTTTCACAGAAAAGTGCCAGAGAGCCAACATTCTGATATGGGTAAGACTCTAATCTGCCAAAGATTTTCATTTCTTTAATTATAATATCAGATTTCCACACACTAGCCTGCTGGAAGAGAAAATCATTTGTGTTAACTGAGATGAAGAGAAGCTTAAAGCTGATGGACTCCCACTCCCTGCATACAGAACATCAATAATACAGTCATTCCTTCTTCCTGAGTAGCCATCGAACGTGCACGTTCGAAGTTATAATGGAATATATGTTCACATGAGCAGTGTGAAAGCACGAGTTGTCAAGTCCAGCCATGATCTTGGGCTAGCCCAGTTTAAAGGCAAGGTATATTTAAATCACTCACTATACTGGTGTTTGAAAGTGTTTCATAAATGGTTGCTAACTTACAGAACATCAAAATAAGTGATTACTAAAAAGCAGCTGAAATCAAGCGTCCCATGTCTTTCAGCTTTTAATTTCACTTTCACTGGTTCTTGCAACATACAAAATCATTTTGTTTTAAGAAATATGCTGCTGAAACATCCATGTTGAAGCTGCCCATGTCAGAAATAATTCCAAGTATGCATTTGATTCTTTCGCCTGAAGCCTCCACTGCAAATACAATCTATCAAATCAAGTCAAAGGATTATAATCTTAGTAAGGTAAATCCCAAGGCAATCACACTATTGTGTGCTGCTGCATGTAACACAGCTAGAGCTATGGAGATTGTGTTCAATTTCTGCGAAATATTTAAGGGGAGGAACAGTAAACTATTTTTATGCAACTCAGTGGCTAAATAATTTATTTAATAAGATACTATTCTAAAGCATAGTCATAACACTAAGATTGGTTAGAACTATAATAATCTAAAAGAATACACTGTTAAAACATATGTATTCCCAAGGCTGAAAATATTTCTTTAAAAGAGAAGAACTAATCAAATTTGAAAATTAATCATTTAAAAATTCTTAAAATCAGAGAGACTACTGCAGATAGGACTACCACACACTCTACCCACACACTTTTTTTTTTTTTTTTTTTAAATACAGATGTTCTCTTAGGAGAGTATGCCAGAGTTTGGCACTTGAGAAGAAAATTTACTTACTAAACATTGAAAATATACCCATATTCAGTTCCTCAATGCCCAGCAACAGAGCATCCCTGTACATAAAAAATCAGGCAGAGGGGGCAGGAGACCTGCGTGGATGAGCAAGGAGCTTATGGCAATGCTCAAGCAGAAGAAGGAGGTATACAGAATGTGGAAGAAAGGACAGGCTCCCTTGGGAAAAATACAGGAGTGTAGTCAGGGAATGCAGAGTTATGACAAGGAAAGCTAAGGCGCATTTGGAATGTAAGCTGGCAAGGGAAGTCAAGAATAACAAGAAAAACTTTTACAAATATATAAGCATCAAAAGGAAGACTAGGAGAAATGTGGGTCCCCTAGTGAACGGGATGGGCACCCTGGTTACAAACAACACAGAAAAAGCAGAGTTGCTAAATGCCTGCTTTGCTTCGGTGTTTACCAAGGGCAGCCATGTAGAGTCCCAGGCCCTAGCGACAGGAGAAGAAGACAGGAGAGAGGAAGACTTGCCCTGGGTGAGGAAGATTGGGTGAGAGAGCACCTAAGGCACCTTGATACCAACAAATCCATGGGCCCTGATGGGATGCACCCCAGAGTGCTGCGTGAGCTGGCGGATGTCGTAGCCAAGCC
>JAUBNY010000214.1:749673-765698 GCA_032275445.1 Crypturellus soui
CCCTGCGTGTGCAGGGGGGTTGGACTAGATGATCCCTAGAGGTCCCTTCCAACCTTAGGCATTCTGTGATTCTATGATTTGCAACTTACATAACTTGTTATTAAACATACATCAGAAGTAAAAACACACACAAAAAAAGTAGATATACAAGACTATTTTCATTTTTTGTGTATTGTGATAAAAATGTGGATTCAGAGAAAATAGCATCGTTCACTCCTTTACTAAAAAGAAAAAATAAGTACATTGTATGAATTAGCATTTGCATATGTATGGAGAATATACAGAATACACAGAGACTAGGAGAATTCCACATAGAGAATACCCCTAACTCTAGAATGCATTTACTAGGATATATTGTCTACTATAAGGAACACTGGACAGCACTCATCTTTTTCCTTCCAGCAACAGCAGGAAAAGCTAACAGAGTTAATGTTATCACCAAGATCTAATGCTAAATTTTGGTGCACCTGCACACACCTTCAAATCCCACTGGTTTCCACAAAAGAAGCGCACATGTGTGCATGCACATGTAACATTCTAGCTCAAGCTTTTATTGAAATTGTAAACGAAATCATCCAAGCTCGGTGCTTTAAGATAGCCTATTTATAAATCTCTCTCACAAAAAAATACTACATTTTGAATAATTTGAACAGAGTAACGATGAAATCTGGAAATACTCTAATGACAGGAACAGGCTGACACGATCCTTGTAAAGAAATTAGAGAATACGAAAGCAGAAGAAACATGCTATGCAAAACCACGGATGCAGAAATCTGGCATTATCTGTTGAAATAACTTGAATAATTGTTGAATATTTCAACACTGCTAGATTATATAAAGTATATCGAAACGTGCATAAGATTGCACTCATAAGCGTACAAATCTAGAATGTCTGACATGTATATTTTTTCTTTAGCTTTGTTTTCTAAATATAATATTATTTTAAAGTTTTCTGAAAGATATTTGTGCCAAATAGACATTTGGGAATTTGTAAGAGAGCACCGAACATTTTCTTATTATTATTTTGGAATAAGATGTTTATTGCCAGTACCTCATGGGAAAAAAGTCAAAAAAATTATCTGGTCAGTACAATGTAATTTGGGTTGTACATAGATAAATACTTTTCCTTTGATTTCTAGTAAGACCAAGCCCTGTTGCCATTAATAGACACATAGTAAAAAATCATAGTCATATGTGCGATGTGACAGCAGAATTTTTTCTTATGGCTTATTTTATATGAAGGATCATAAGGAGTAATAGACAAAGAAAAAAAAAGTCTTTTTGGTGGTCAATTTTGGTCAACAATTGTATTTTTGATTGTTTTAGTACATCTTAGATACTTTCTGACTCCACTAATATTTGAATTATCCCCTGGGAATAATCACAAGAATTATAACATTACAATAATTCTAGCAGTTGCATACAAATAAATGTTTCTTTGAATTTGCACTGCAGGCCTCCTGGGCTTGCCAGTGTTCCTGACATGTCTCTTATTCTTCTGGGAACATGTAAACAATTTTTAGCTGCTGAAGTATTTCTGCATTTCAAAGGATTTTCAGTTCTTGATTTTCTCTAAGAACATTACACATTGCCTATGTCTATAATCTTAGAGCGTAGTAAATATTATAATTACTTTCTTTGTATACTTTTACAGTCTTTTCAGGAACTATTCAAAGTAAGCTTTCAGTTGTTTAAAATGTTAAGTTTGCCTTCCCTCAAAAAAGTATTAAAATAAATTTTATGACAACACAAAGCTGAAAAATGAGATCATATTGAAGAGTACAAAAAAAAAAAAGCTGTTACTTTTTTTTTTCTTTTCTATTAGCAGATCTGGGCTTTTTATATGTGCTAAAGGAAGTATTTTGCAAAAAAAAAAAAAATCAGCCCTTTTAATGACAATTGGGGTAAAGGTTAAATGGGAAGGAGACAATAACTGTAGAGAACCAAATGTATCATTTTTCAGACCATCTGTGATGGGACACTTGACTGTCATGCAAAACAAAAATTGGCAGGTTGCATATCAGTCAACAAAATTCACTGAACAAAATGTCCATTATATAAGCAGTGCCCGGATAGATTTTCATTCAGCAACAAATAAAGTAACTCAACAGTAGCATAAAATAGTAGTTAATTATATAAGCAATACATAGTCTAGAAAAACCAAAACAAAATAAAACAGAAAGAGACTTTTCTCCCTGCCTCACCCTCACAAAGCCCACGTACACCTTTGGGCACCCCAGAGGTGAGGAAGATACAAGGCAGTCTAAAAAACCCCTTACTCATTACGGGCCCAGGTTATTCAGCTGAACCCCGTGCCCACAATTTTGCCATGTGCAAAGGTCAGCACTCCGCTCCAGTTCCTTCTCCTCCTCAGCCTTGGAGAACAGGAGGAGATTCCACCTACCCAAAACCTTCCACAGAAGCTCAACTAGACCACTGGAAACTAAATTCAGTGCTGCCCCTCCAGTAAGTCACAGTAGGACCCAGCTTGAGGGAACAGGCTCTGCAATAATACTCTATCCAAGATGAAGAAGATGCCAATGCCAGTTTGTGTGCACGTATCTATGAAATAGCAAGGTTTTCCCTGCAGCCACTCTGAAGTTCGTGTGATAGGTTGGGAAATGTATCGTTCGAAGTGTCACAACTTAGCAAATGTCCAGAACCAAGGCTTACTGCTGGGAGGGTCAACCTCTCTGATAAACATGAAGTACTAGTTAATTCGGGAGGGGTAGGAAGCATAAAATCTAGTTTCCTAATTGACTGGTAAAGTGCTGCCTGGATCTTAATTCTCAAAGAAAGCAACGATACTTGCTTGAAACAAAACTGAACTTTATCTTAAAGTGATCATTTTAAATCAAAGGTATTACTATACCAAAGCTGTAATGGGACGTTTGAACATGAATGTTTGACAGCTATCTAAAATTGCTATGCAATAACTTGGTTCAATTCAAAGATCTCCTAATTTAGAAACATAAATAGAAGTGTATTCAAATTCACAATAGAGTAGGTGAATACTAAGATGAAAACAATAATGATCAGGGTTATTCAGATTCCAAATGAATTAGTTTTGATCTCCACTTTCATCTCACCACTGATTTTCCAGTAAAATACCCTCTGGCAGGAGGAACTATAACAGATGTCTGATAAAACCAGCGTGGTGAAAAAGCATTAAAAATGCAGCCTGTGGTAAAAAGGATGGTTGCTGTGGCAGGAGCAACAGCCCCCTGAGCCACCTCAGGAAGCACAGGCCACGCGTTGCAGCTGCCTGGAAGGACTGGGGGCCACATGTAGCTTTGTAGGAGCTTCTGGACAACTCCTGGCACCTCTCCAGCCATACGGAAGAGAAGTTGGTTGATCTTTGTCACTAATTATTTGTCACTTTTTTTTTTTTTTTAATGATGAAGTTTTAGAATTAGTCAATAAGTAATTCCCAGACAGTTCCAAACAGAACTTTTAACTGAAATGCTCAGCTCCAAGGAACCTCAATGTTCAGGTCTCAGCACTTATCAAAGCTCCCTCAGTCTGCAGAATTAGACTGAAAACAGTCATTTTCTGGTTCCTGGTACAGCTATTAGCAAAACAAAACATATAAAACATGGTTGTCCTGAGAGCAATGGATCAGGTGAGGATAACGGTTGCTAAATGAACTGCTTTCTTTCCAGAAATAAAATATTTTAGATTTGTAGCAGAAGGTGTGGAAAATAAAAAAAAAAAAAAAGAAAAAAAATGGGGTGAACGGTGTCCCAAATAGCAATTTGTCTGCTTTGATGACCCTGCACACCTAGAACTACAGGCTACGTTGAAGTGAGATAAACAAGTACAGATAAAATACAGGTGTGCTTCCAATATGTCACAAAACGGACTCTGCAGCATGCGTAATAGAGTTGTACCAGTTTGCTCCTGCAAACAATAGATCAACTGGGTTAAGCTGCATATTTGCATCCTGAATATTTACTGGGATATAGCTATCAGTATGTTTTTTTTCTTTCATGTCTGGACTCATAAGGAATAAATTTCATATCAATTTTTCAAGTATAGGGAATAAGCTATTAGAATCTAGAAAATAACACTTCAAGGGGCAAAATGACTCTACTTCCTACTAATAGCAGTGTATATCCCAACATATTGCAAACCAACTGGAAAAAGACACACATTTTCTCTTTTTGCTTCAGACAGACATTTATGTGCACAGCCAAAAGGAAAGACATACCTTTCCAAGATTAGCCTGGATCCACTGATGTACTGAGAAGCATTTAGTGGACCCTCACACAAAAGGCTACTATCCACACGATGCAGAACTCATCTCAAGGTCTCTATTAGACACCAGCCTCTCATGTAACATCCAGCAGAGCAAGGAAATCTCTCTCTGCTTTCCCCCTTACAATGTGGAAAAAAAAGGAGTAACAGTTTACATGTGTCCCTCCACCTTCCTTAGTGCTAATTTCCCCATACTCATTTCCTTGCTAACTTAATTGCCTATTCCAGGATAATTCATGAAACACAATGGTGCAACACCTAATTATTATTTCTGTCTTCAGAACCAGGCAGATGCTCCCCTGGCACTCCCTGAGCTCCCTCCCCACATGTACACACCTGTAATGATCCCTTCAGCTCAACAACCCTATAGAAAAAATAAGCTTTCTAGCTATTTATTGCTGGTGTCCTTCAACATTGAACTATGTATTTCTTGTATTTCTTGCGTGCAAGATGCCAACAACTTTGGAAATATTAAATATAAAGTATGATGCATATTCCTTCATATTTGTCCAGTTCAGGGGTGTGCACTAGGAGTGCCCGCCTGCTCTATTCTGTACACACATCTCCAAGTCACATCATCTGACTTCAGATTGGACCTGACGGAAGTGTGTAGAGCTAAATGGCCTTCTCTTGCCACAGTCACAGATGCACGTACAGCTGCACAAAGGATCTCTTTGGTATCATTTGGCACAAGCTGTGTCATTCTATTACTGCATTTTGTGCTAAGCCAGAATAAACAGAAAACAAAACATTGTTACACTGGGGGCTGTCTGACAGTTTAACTGCAGAATCAGTGGTCACAAGGTGAAATAAGGTGAGCACCTTCTGGGCTTAATCTGTCAGAGGGAAAATATCTACACGCTACCTGTTATGTAGCAATATCTGAATTTTTATGACATGAGAAGTGTTACTTTTAGTTAATTTTTATTTCTCTAAAATTGTGGTGGTCATCGGGCAGGGCTAAAGTATGCCAAATGGAGAGCTTGCAGAACTTGTGTGGCCCAACTGCCCAACTTTAATACTTATGCTGCTTTTGTGAGGTGGTAACAGCAATCAACTTCTGAATGCCCAGGCACATGGAAGTACTCTAAAGGAAGAAAATGCTTGCATTTGGCAGGTTTAGCAAAATCAGTGCAGCAGGTTTTGCTCTGGGGAACACCTGCTGTAGCTGAAAAGGATTATCTGAGCACTTCTGTAGACTGATCACAAGAGCTATGGAAAAATGGATGACACCAGGAAACTGATCAAGAGGATTCCCAAGAGCATTTCTGGTTAATACTCAGTCTCCCAAAAATGTTGATACATGCACATGCACTAAGGAGCTGGTTGTAGTTTCTCTGCATAATATCTCTCTGCAGGCTGAGAGATGTTTTAAAAGGTTTAAAATGATAGACATGGTACAAAGGTACAAGCCACAAATGGAGAGGCTTTTGAAGTCCTCTCTCCACAAAACGCTCAGGTAAATGACTAAGGCCTAAGGCAATTTAGCACCAGACACATGCAGGCAATTAATTAAAAGGGAGAGCATGAGAGTGATTCGTCCTTTGTGTAGACTCTGGGCTTCAAGCTGTTACTTT
Organism: Crypturellus soui; assembly: GCA_032275445.1. Classification (NCBI taxonomy): domain Eukaryota; kingdom Metazoa; phylum Chordata; class Aves; order Tinamiformes; family Tinamidae; genus Crypturellus; species Crypturellus soui. Next base: position 755,508 of record JAUBNY010000214.1, read on the forward strand.
AATTACGCTTTTAAAATCCACTGTAAGAGAGAGTAAAGGCATTATACCATGCATCTTACTTTTTTTGTGAGCACAGGATCCGTTTTCCCACATGCAAATCATATTTTGTTACAAATACTCCACCAAACACGTATTTTTTTTTACCATTTGTCACCCTCTCCTCTCCCTCTATTTCCTTTAAAAAACAAATGCTTACACTAAAGGCCTTCCTGCCTTCCCACTTTTAGCTGCTCCTATAATATGTCACCTGGTTCTTGTGAAAAATGGTGCATTCTCTGCAGCGCAGATCAGCTCGCTGTAGGAGGGGACAGGCAGCTCTGGAGCACACAGCACTTGGAAACAACAAAGTGCACAACTCTAACTGGGATGAAGGGAGCAAATGAAGCGACCGCATTCCTGCGGGTACACAATTAATATCATTTTGCTTAGGAATAAATCTTTTGGGGGAATAAATAACCTTGCCTAGCTGTTATTTTCCATTCTAGGAGATCCTTGGTCTCTCTGGTTTAACCTGAAGAGTTCTCAAAGTGTTCTTAGCATTTTTGTTAAGCGTTTAATAAGTCTACTATCTAAGGAATATAGGGGATCAATTTAGATCTCAAATTTAGGTTTTGTCAAAACAATCTCCCTGTAGTCCACTGACAACTCTAGCAAGGTCCCTAAGGCAGAGCACTGATCACAGGGGGATGGAGCAGCCCGCGTACACTTCGGCCAGAGGATGCTGCCTCTGCGCTGCAGACCAAGATGCCACCCCAAGGACATGCACCTAAAGAGGTGTGAAGTACTCAGGTTACCATCACCTTTGGCATCCTACCAAGACACTTGATTTAACTTCCAATGGCTCTCAATTCCATGTAGCTGTGCTGGTTCTGAACCTGTATAAATCCTTTGCATCCATAATGTCCCTCATCGCACTAAGAGCCAAAAACTTATACTTGTTTTGGACATTGCTCTCATGAGCTTCGTTTGATGTCTTCTACCTCATAGCCTGTCACTTCTCCCAGTCAACATCCATGATTTTGTAGATTATCATCAAGCCAGTAAGTAACCTTTTTTCTAAACTCCAAATGCCAGGATATTTACACCTTTGATATCTTTAATCATCCTGGATTGTGTTCTCTAAACTTTTTCTAGTTCTCATCCTCTAATCTCAAGCAGGATACATCACAACTGCATGTAATGAAATACTGAAAAGTATGCACACAAATTCTGGATTTATACTGTGTCACCAAAATACTTTATGTTCTGCTCCCTGTTCTTTTCCTAACCATTCTAAATGTTTCCTTCCTTTTTTGCCTGCTGCTAACATGGAGATGGTTTCATGGAACTATCTTTCATAATCTGTGGATCCCAAGCAGAGTAATGCTGAGCACAGAGCCCGGACTCTCACATATAAAGCTCACTGTATATTTAACAGTAATGATTTTTTTAAATTCACATAGGAATATCTTAAATGGCACAGGCTCTGGCACAGATTCTGCAGAACTCCATTGTGACTCCAGTCTACCCTTTGTTTCCTTTTTTAACCCATTTCCTTTTCTATGTAACATTTTTTCTAAACGTTTTTCTAACGTTTTTTTCTTGACGGTGAGGGTGACAGAGCCCTGGCACAGGCTGCCCAGAGAGGTTGTGGAGTCTCCTTCTCTGGAGATCTTCAAGACCCGCTTGGATGCAGCCCTGTGCCACATGCTCTGGGTGGCCCTGCGTGTGCAGGGGGGTTAGACTAGATGACCTCCAGAGGTCCCTTCCAACCTTAGGCATTCTGTGATTCTATGATTCTATGATAAAACATAGGTCTACCACAAGACATTTCACTGATGTTTATTCCCAAATCAACTAGAAATAGTCCCCTGTCCCACAAAGAAACATGAAGGTAGACTGATTCAGAGGAGTGAATGGGTACAATATTTTTTGGATTATGAATAATAAGAGTACCTAAGCTAGAAGAGCCTAGGATTCTAACTCATAGACTATTAAAAATTATTTCCAAAGCTGGCTTCTGCATGCACTCATGTAACGTTTGGGCATAAATTCTTGTAAGATCTAAAAATTAATTTGGACTAACAGAGTAGCAGATTCTTCTACCGTAAGAACAGCATGAACACAAGCCCACAAGGTGAAAAATAACCTAGCTCACCTATAAGGAGCCTATAAATTTCTAGTGTCTCCCAATGACATTTTTTTCTTTTGTCTCATAGTTGAGAAAGAACAAGGGTTTCTGTATTTTAGATTGCATACAGCAACTTTTGGAGCTGGTGGGTTTTGGGAGTTAGTCAATAGGGTAAGCACTATCACTTCCATAGTCATCCTGGTTTTCCCATATTGCTCTGTTGCCTTACAATATCTGCAGCAATGAGCAACCATTGGAAAACAAACAAACAACAAACAAACAAGACAAAACCCTTCCTCCCTCGTCTCAAAAATCCATAAATCTCATTCACTACCAAGACGTAAAAAAACCATTTCATCCTTCCTACACAGTGAATGAGACAGTAGACCCCTGAGGGGGGTGGGGAAGAGAAGGTAGATGCCCTTAAAAAACCAAACACAATTATGATAACACATGTAAGAAATAAAATAAAATTAACCTGCCCAAAATTAAACTACATGACTCTGCAACTTTAACTCAATTTCTAATCTGCACAAAAAGAATTGAACATTAACCTTCCAAACCCCACACCAATATGATTAATTGCTATCAGAATGCTCAAATTGCAAAACAAGTGATTCACCTGCTTAAACTGTAGTTTACAGCCTGGAGTTCTCATATTTATCCCAGAAAGAAGCCCTTTTTGTCAGTTTTACTGCAGAAACTTTTTCTTAAACACATCAAGGGAACGGCCCTTATTAGCCAACTTGCTTAAACAGAAAGTACTTCAAAAATATTCAAGATACTATGACTTCCTTTCACAGCATCTTGTAGATCTTATTTTCTTAATTAGTTCAGATTCTTAAATTTCATGAAACTGAGCATTCTTGTTATCTTCTAAAAATCACAGGAGGACACAAAAGTAGTATAGCACTTTCAAAATAAAATCTCACAATGCAAGGGAATAGCAAAAAGAAAGAGAGAATGTAGATGTTTATCAAAATATAAAATATTAACCATTTGGTAATAGGCTTGACTAGAAATATCAATGAGAGAATACAAGAACTCAGCTGATGGATTTTGAAATTAAGAGGAGAAAAGATAAAGATAATTCCAATTTAAGACAAGAAGAAAAAATATTATTAGTTTCATCATGATAGTCCAAATTTTTCCTGGATACTTTGGCAATCTTCCCAAAGTTCACAAGAACACAGGCACAAAGCCCATGCCAGTCGCTTTAAGGCAGGTGACACAGCAGGAAGCTCCCAACTCTTGGCTCTAATGTTTTGCTCTGAAAAATATTCCTCATTACTCTCATCCTTCCTTCATGTAGGCACATGTCATGTAGGCACAATAAAAGTAACTGGAAAATTCCCAAGACAGGGTGATATCTTAATAGCCTAAAAGATCTACCAGAGCAGAAAATGCAGCAGGGCGTAGGTACCAAAGCACTCTGTTCTAAGTTGTTCAATATTTTATTTATTTTTATTGCTCAGTTTCACTGAGGCCTGTTGACTTGCAGTAAATATATATTTCCATTAAATCTGGAAATCCTTTTTACTAAGATGTAGGTTATAAATACGTAAGTTCTTCAGCAACGACAGAGCTTAGATCTATGGGATTTTTTAATTGAGAGAACTTGGTGAATGGAATTCCCTACTTTTTTCTTTATCTGTAATTTATTTCAAGTTTCTTTTGAATGCAACTCAACAACATATGGAAATAAACATAATAGCAGCTAAAATTCCAATTTTATGTTGTTTCAACCAGTGCCTGAATTCCTTCAATAGGAAATATACAGCAACAAATATTTTTATTAACTTGAACGACCTAACATAGTATTTTTCTTTAATACAGATTATTGGTATTAAAACAATGTAAAGAAATATCATTAAATGAATTACATTTAAAATATTTTTGTACTGACCTTATAAGTGGAATCCAACACTCCAGTTACATAAAAGGCTATACTACAAAGCTTATACTACAAAAAGAAAGACTCCAGGGCAAAACACCATTAAATAAAACAAATCAGTGGCTACTCAGGATTCAGGTAAACAGGAAATATTTGCTTGTTGAGACTTACATATCTTATTGCAACCCACTTTTGTGCACTGAAATTTCTCTCACCTGGTGGGCTCCCATGCCCTGCTGCAGCTGTAGCAATTGCAAAAGCAGAAGCAGGAGAAACAGAGCAGTGGCTGTTGTCAGCAGTTTGTACTGTGAAGTGAAGAGAGAGAAAAAGGTTAACTTAAGCACAGCTTTAATTTTTTTAATTCAGGCTAAACAACAATGACACTTGAAATCTTTACCAATGTTCTTATATAGTGAACTTTTGTATTTTCTCTATCATGGAATTTCATATTAGAGGAAAGAAAAATAATACAATTATATTTGTGTTTTGAGTTTTTTTCTGGGTTGGTACAATAAAGTCTGCTGTGGATCAAAATTCTTAAGACACTGCTAAGATGTCTTAAGCATTAATCAGACAGACTAAGAAAACACTGACAAACTGCAAAAAAAAATGGTGCTAAAAATAATGAATCTATGCAAACTTTAGTGATAACAAGATTTATCAATTTTCCCAGGTTACCGCCCAAGTATTTACCAAGCTTTCTCTAAAGGGAGTTCTGTGAACATTGCTTCTAACTCCTCTCAGATGGTCTGACATTGTTCCCCCCAAATCTTGCCATCTCACTGTAAGCATGCCCAATAACCAAATGGAAGTTTAAAATTGAAGTGTTCATTTCTGTGACTAATATTAAAGGCTGAGAAGAGTCTGCTCCGTTGCAGTTGTTTTAATCCCAGGCCTGAAATAACTGGCTTGAAATTTGGCTTATATGGTATGGCAGCATTTTAAACATTCATGGACATAGCTCACAGCTGTGTTAGTGATTTCAAGGAGCCATATGAGAGCTATTCAAGGAGACTCAGCTCTTACTTTTCCTCTTGAACTGAGCAATTTATTCAAATTCTGAAACAAATAATATTACAGCAGCTGTAAATGTTCAGCACCACACAAAGAAACAGATACAGTCATTCTCCATTGACAAGTGTGTTGTGTATTTCATAATTACTTATGGTGCCCAAAATAAGCCCCAGTGGTAGCTGAAAAAATCTGTCAAGGTCTTGAGCGTTTTGTGAGAATAGAACCAATTCAGTATTAGTCTAAGTACACCAAGTTCCAGTCCTAAAGAGCATTTCAGCACATCCAAACTCCCCAAATGCTTCCAACTCTCATTATTAGTATGCTAATTAACCAAAGTAACATTATTCATACCATTAAACAGGACTGATGACTTTTTTTTTATATCAAAAAAACAAGGAAAATACAAGTAAAACATTATTCAGAGACTACTCACTTCTAATACCTGAAAAGGTTACAGCTATAATATTAAATCTCTTTAAAGTGATCAGTAAAGGTGAGAAACATCAATGTCTTACCTCCTGACTGCCGGTAACGAAGATGACGTGGTGTCGAAGGGGATCTACATGGGGAAAGCTCTGGGGTATCCGCAGCTGAGGTGCTTTCAGGAATTGTTCTGTCCACCGAGACAGATTCCAAAACCGCTGCTTTAAAGGGGAAGAATGTTAATACTGAGATGATTCTTCATAATGTACAATTAATTAAAAAGTATAAATATTTTTTCAAATCATATTTAAGGAATTAGATCATAGTTATCAGATCTTAACACAGGTATGTGACTTAAAGATGTAAACGTATACCTGTCCAGTTATTTCACCAAAAGACTATTTTTAAAGCAGAGATCAGTTCCTTTTACATATCAACATGAAGTGGATCTGCAGAGAATATAGAGTACTTCAGGGTGATTCAGGGCTCTAAGTTTATGAACAGTAATGGGCAAAAGATCTGTTTCAAATGAGGCTGTATTGAATTGCAGTAGTAAGAAGAGTATACCTGATAGAAAGGTTCAAACGTATTTTTAAAAATGGTCATTAATTAACACCACTTTATCACAGGGTTTCTATACCAAACCTAGTACTCGTGCATGCCATTTAACCTCTAAAATTGTTTTTACCTAATCTGTTTCCTATAGTATTGTTTTTTCTCTTTGTAAACGGAATTGCTTTTGGAAATTGTCATGTATTTTGCATTAAGAAGACTCAGTGATAATTATCTTCTGGATAGCAAAGGATTTGGAAAATTCCATACCAATGATGTAACCACACAAAAGCTCATAAATAAAATACTCGATGAAAACCAGTTTTAAAAACAGCTTGGTTATGACTGCACCTTAAGTCACAAAAAGGCATGTGTAAAATGGATACCTGAACTCACGTTTCAGGCAAGAACTTGGAGAAAAGAATCTTTGTTGAATGACTACATTCAACAATACGGCTACAAAACTTCCCAATGAAACATTACTCCCTCCAGGGGAGCGCTTCTATCGAAAGAATAATAACAGAATGATCATAACTACAGATTAGCATAAAGACAGCTTCCCAAATGAAGGAAGAGAAATCCTTGTTAGAAAGCTGATAAAATACATTGCACGATATAACAGTGTGTATAGCAATATATGTAGAAATATATATATTTATACACACAGACACACGTGTGTATATATATATATATAAAATATATACACATATATATAATATATAAATAAAATATATACACACACACATATATATATATATATAAGTAAAATATATACACATACACACACACATATAATTATACACAAATGTTTTACAAAGAAATTGTCTGCAAGAACATACATTAAATAAAACCAAGGTTGTGGTTCCTAGTAGGACTGGTTTCCTTACCCAGAAAACTTCTGGACCAGGAGTGCACACTATGCATGACAGAAAATGTTCAGAATAGCATTTGGTGTTTCTCCTAATACCCATTTCTCCTTAGGAGACTGAATTTACTCAAACATGCTACACAGCCCACTCACAAAATGAACTTCCCCTGGAGAACACAGCTGCAAACCTCTCCATGCTCTGTGAGCACTAATCCTTCAGCAGGATGATTCCCAAAGGCTCTGGAGATACTGCACATAGAGCAATTTAACATTTACAGGAGGTTCCTGCCATTTCCAAGTGCTCCTCATGCTGCCTAAATGACACTTCAAGCTATAATAGACTAGAATGCAAAATTTGAACTCCTCTGCAGCAGTGCCTGGTACTGTCATTTGGTCAGCAGAGTCTATACTTTGCCGGCTTAACTTACAATTTAACAACAAAGTTACATCTAAGATTACAATTACCTTTCCTTAGCTCTTTTGAAAGCAAGATCTATATATTTTGGACACACTGTGCAATCACATTGATTTCAGTTGGGCTACACCTGTGTGAAAGAAAGATTTGGCCAACTCTCCACAGTAAGTACTATAGTTACGTATTCTGAATGTATAGTTATGCAATTCATTTTAAAACATTCAGCACACAAAATCCCAACATAAAATTATGGTCTGCTAAAACCATCAACTAGTATTTTGTTAAAGACTAAAATTGTGGTAATCCTATATTCTCTACTGCTAAGCTAACTTGTCAGTTTAAACATTTTCCTGTTAAACAATATACTACATCTTGTAAAGGCAATCTTTTTGCATAAAACAACACCAAGTGTCCTACTACAGAACTTATTTCAAAGCATCAATATAGAATTAAAATTGAGCTATATTCTCCTCAGCTTTACAGTCCAAATACCTCAGGTAATACAGGTGAGTCAGGTGATGCAGGACCACTTCTAAACAAGTATTTTCAAAACAAAGCAGCATTTTGCATCTTCCATTTAATGTAGCAAAAAATACAATTCACTTCTACTCCAATTCAGAAGATGCTTGGACTTGATCTCAACATCCCCAAACACCAATGTGAACAAAATACATGCTAAAAAACCTTTCAGATTATTCTATCTTAGATGCCTGCAGCAAGGTTTATCTCAGCTAACTCTGACTCTCTAAAAGTAGGCATCTATTTTAAAGTGCCTTATATAGCCCACAGAAGAAAATAGATGTTTTTACAGAAGCAGTTCATCTAACTTTTGGCAGTTGACATGAATGCCACCAGTGTAGTAAAAACATCACATAAATCATCTGCCTGGATATTTTACTCCATGTAAAGGGCATCTCACTGAGGATTTTAGTATCTTGGTGGACAGAATATTTACATCTGCCTTTCTCCTTTTCACTTTCCTGCAGTTGAAGAGACTGCAGTTGATGAGACTGCTATTCCTACTGAAACACACATGAGGCAGCATCAGAAAAGCAGTGGAAACTACAGTGCATCACAGCCTCCACCACAGCAGAAAGGCAGGACGGAGTATTTCATATGGCTTACTACTGGCTAATTTCATATTGCTGACTACTTATTTGCCAAAAGTATCGCTCACTGCTCTGCAGTTATATAATACCTCTTCGAATGCTTCTCCTTAGCTTGTTGCAGAGGTCAATGCGAGGGTTCTCCAAGCTGTCCTCTATGGAGCCGGGGCTCTGCTCAGGGGACGAGGGCCCTTTGCTGAGGTCCAGCGGCACTTTGCTGCTCGTTGGCGGAGGGGAGGTGGCCGGGCTGTAGGCTGAGGTAGGACTGCTTGCGACGGAGGAAGCAGAAAGATCAAGGGCACCTATCCTTGAATTTAATGGTGAGGTCAGTGACAATTTTCGTGTTCTGACAGGCGAGGAAGTTCTGGAGAGGGACAGTGGGGGAGGAGAAGAAAATTTGCGGCAAAGATGAGGTGACTTCCCATCAGCGAGGTACTCTCCTCTATTGTTTTGACTAGTAGCAAAAAATAATTCCAAAGACCTGACAGTAAAAAACAAAAAAGTAACATGATAACAGTGCTAAATAGATTGAAGTGGAAACATTTACAAACATGCATACAAGATCTATATGTCCCTGAGCCCTCAAAGCCGGGCAGAAAGCTGGGATAGACTTATCTAGAAACTTGCAACCTATCTACAAAAAGAAAAAAAAAAAAAAAAAAGGTGGTTCTTCAATCATTTATACAATAAAACCATTAGTGTTAAAAAAATAGCAAATAAAGTCCTAGAAAATGAGGACAGAAGGAAAAAAGGCTTACCTGACTGGAATGGAAGTGAAAGGCCTTCTGTATATGTCTGAAAGTTTTTCCAGCACAACTGCTGCAGTAGTAAATATACGGTAGGTATGTAGGAAAGTGTTCAGGAAATCAATACTCAGAAATCGCAAGTCAGTTAACCTCTCCAAAAGTCGTTCTACACTTGCATAACGAATCTGGGGTACTTTGCAGGAATTTAATGTTTTGCTAAAGCAGATATCAATGTCATCTCTATGAAGGCGTGCATCAGATCTACACCAAGATTAAATTAAGAAGACTTCATTAAAGAGGAAGAATGATTATGGTCCAGTAATTTCAGGTACTTTTGTCATCACAGAAGCTGGAAACATATACTGAATTTTGGTGCATTATCAATACAAGAAAATGCTTTATTTCTAAAAAAACCTACTTCCATTCAGTTGTTATTTATGTGATAAAATAGGGTCATTTTCATTTTACCATTGGCAAATACGCCATTTGATGAAAAAATGCACTTTTGGTTAATATGTTGGTTGATTAGATTTGATCCAAATATACAAAATAATTCAAAAAGGCAAAATTTTCAGAACGGACCCCAGCTACAGAGAGCAAAATTAGGCCCTCTGCTAAGCTTACAGCTCATTGGCAAAATAATACCTACATTTATGTTCCAAAAATTACTTTAAAATCTCCCATTATTTTTTTTCCTTCCACCTGCCCCATATTCAGGTTTGCTTAATTTTACCTAGTTAAAAGCTCAGTTTCTGGAAAATGGAATAGAAACTAGGCAAAGCATCTTTTAATACTGCCTGAGCTTTTCAAGATGAAAGATCAGATTTTCTGATATTTCAGAATAGCATTCAAGACATCCCACCTACTTCTATACTTCACTAAATTGAGAATAGTTCATCATCTTTGAGGTGGGTCCTCAGAAAATTGTCAACAAATTGTTTGGTGTATCCAAATACATTTATCTAAAGATATTTGAATTACTACCATATTTTCATAGAATCACAGAATGCCTAAGGTTGGAAGGGACCTCTAGAGGTCATCTAGTCCAACCCCCCTGCACACG
>JAUBNY010000214.1:765798-780745 GCA_032275445.1 Crypturellus soui
TGGAGATGCTCCTCTTAATGCACCCCAGGACCCCATTGGCCTTCTTGGCCACGAGGGCAACTGCTGCCTCATGGTCACCCTGTCGTCCACCATGACGCCCAGGTCCTTCTCTGCAGAGCTGCTCTCCAGCAGGTTGGTCCTCAGCCTGTACTGGTGTCTGGGGTTATTCCTCCCCAGGTGCAGGACCGTGCACTTGGCCAGATAGTGAATGTATTCACATACTAAACAATTTCTGGATTAAAAATGAAGACAACAAAATGCCTTCTTTCCAGGGATAAAAGGTATCTACCCATCACTGTATGCACACATATGTATAAGATAAAAATGTCTTTATCTCTATTTAATTTCTAAATTAAGAGAAAGGTGATACACTAATCATTAAAAAAAATCTGAGAAATCTTCATGTACAGAGTACATCCAAGAGGGAGAAATGGCCTAGCAACAGATAGCAAAAAGAAATGAAATAGTTGAGTCTTGTTCTACCCCTTAACATTTACACTGGACAACAATAGATAAGAGTCAAGTAGATGCAATATTGCAGAGGATCCCAGAAGAATTCCTATGTTAGAAATTCAGGATCAAGTACTGCATACTGCTGCTTATGAACAAAATGACAATTTACGAAAATAAATGATGAAAGAGTCCAAAGATGGAAGAAGTATGTTTTGAATAACAATGTTACCTTCATGTGATCAACTAAAATTATGGAACTTCAGAAAGGACAGAAAAAAAGGGAAAAAAAACATTCTGGCTGATACAACGAAGTACTTCAAAAAATGATACCTTTGTGTACTCTCTTAAATTTTGCAGACATTTAAAATCTATTAAAATTATAAACAGAACACAAAGAGTACATATTCACTTGTATGAACTTCTAGGTGATCAGAGTTAAAATTGAAACACAACTGAATGGAACATGAGAAAAAAAGAAAGAAGTAGAATCAATACCATTAAACAGAACTTATATTAATGAAATATATTAAAAGATTGCAATTTCCAGTTACATACACTTGTTTTTTTAAACTTTTATTAAAGCTAAAACAAACTATTTCCTGGGAAAAAAACACTGCACTTACTTGATCATATGTGGCACAGTGACTTTAGAGTTTTCTTCAAACACTATGGTCATTAAACCATTGCACCTAATATTATCAATGCACTGTGAAAATGAAGAATGAAAATTATTAAAATAAAAACAAAGCACATCACTGTGCACCTAAACCACAGCTTTCAGAGAGTTTGAACGGATTGATAAGAGAATTCACTCAAAACAAATGCTGATGAAACTAGAGAGAACATGATTCTCTAGTTTTATACTTTTGATCTGCACATTCAGATCTTAGATCTGCATATTCAGATAAATAGATCTTTACCACAGCACTGACACTATTCAGCTCGATGTCTTTTTTTCATACGACTAAGTATTTTGAGCTGGAAGTGAAACTTCTTTTGGAGTTTCTTTGAAGCTCAACAAAATTATGTATCTCTAGCACTTCTTGCAGGAAGCATATTTGTTTTACTCTAACTGCAAGAGTTAGAGTAATTTATAGACAAAGTGAGTGAAAGACTCTAATATCTTAACACTGAGCAAATAGAGATATCACAGCACAGGAGGACCTGCTCTTGAAAGCCAGTAGACTGCCAGTGGAGCCAGCTTATAAGGCTTGCAACAAATCCCAGACCCAAAAAAGTAAAATACAAATCTCTATAATGCTTTCTAATTTATTCCACTTATTTTACATATGTAGTATGCCCTTTATGACAATAAGATGGAATTTAACAATAAAATAACTTGCTTGCTTTGCAACATCTTAGAGCAATATAATGAATAATGTTAGATAGGTCAAACGAGATAACCAGGTGGTCTCTTTTGGTTTAAAAAAAAAAAAAATGTAAGAGAAAACACGCAAATAATAAGAAGCTTCTTATTTGCCTTTTTTTTGTTATTGTTTCATTAGGGCACTTGCAAGCTTTCTGAAAAGTACTGGCTGCTTGGAGTGTGCTTCAGTACAAAAGCTCTGACATTTGGAGCCAGACATAAACTCTAATCTTTGGTCTGCTTAGACTGCACACGATTTCTCATTAAAAATAGATCTTACTCAAGCCAAGAATGGACTTATTCCTGGATGTCCCATGTTCCACGCCACTTTTGATAGGATCTTTATTCCTCAGCAAATCATTCTAACGCCTTAAGTGTCAATGAAACAACATAATTCACTGGAATTTCATACAGCTAAAAATGTTCCAACCATATCTCCCTGCAGGATCTGTATCTAGCCTGTTACAATGAGACTGAGGTTCTCAACCCATACTATATTTTGAAAATTTTATCTCCATCTTTTTTCCTTTAAAACTGTTAGAGCAGAAGAAAACAATTCAGAATATCTAGTTTTAAGCGGTTTCTATTCATTATGACAATAATACATCCAGAAATGTTGCCCGTGGTGTTAGCACACTGAAAAAAAAAAAAAAAAAAAATCAAAAAGCAGGTCGATATTTGTCTGATCATTTCCTTCTCTTGAAACTAACAGAGGACAGGACTCAAATTCAACACTGTGACAGATCTGTGTATTCATTAACGCTGCATGCAGAAACAAAACATGCAAATCCATAACCTAAATTCACGTTTGATAATTGAAAGTTTGGATCTTTCACAGTGCATTCAACCTCTTCCCCCAAATAGATTCTAATAAATAGAATCAGACAAAAATTCTTTTTTTAACCTCTGCCACTAAATATCATAAATCATGTTATTTTTCATCTACAGTAGAATTCTCTGCATCAAAATGACTCGTTACTGTATATGACAAAGCATTCTTTTAGGTGGAAAAAAGAGCTAGTCACATATCCTGACTGTGGGATATGATATGGATATGAGATGGAAATTGTTTTCATCCTCCATCAGGTATGTCAGATGTTTTTTGATCTGTTTGAAAGTTACAAATGAATAAGTACTAACCTTCATGAACCAAAATACCTATCTAGACGAGCTTTTTGCAGACGTGACTGGCAAAATGCTAATAATTAACAATTAATATTAATGTCAGTCAACTGACTAGTCTGTATTTTATATCACATCTTTTTTATTGAAAAAACACATTTCACTGACGAATCAAAGCTTTTCATGTAAACGGGTAACAATATTTTTTGATACACATCCCAGTAAATCAGTAAATCTCTCCAAAAAAGAACCGACAAGCCTATCTTGGATTAGTTTTCTGAAACTCAGAATAAAATAAGATACAGAATAGAGGAGGCTACCTGGCTTATATCACTTGTCCACGCGGCTTTCTCCTGTCGTGAAGGGGCTAAAAGGACAACAGTAAATGGAGGAGCATCTGTAGGTTCAACTACAAGCTTGAAGTCAAGATGTCCAAATACCTGCCCAGAACCTTTTGCTTTACAGTTGGAGACAGAAAAAGGAAAAAAGTGAAAATGTGAGATTTCAAATTACAGGTCAAAAAAAATAATGATTGTATTTACAACAGAAATCACTTTAAACATCTATCTCATGTTTAAAAATCCAACTAGGGATACAAAAGAAGCGTTCAATATTTCATATGCACCAAAAGTAAAACAAAGTAACAGAACATACAATTCTGGGGGTCAGGAAAAATTACTTTCAAAGATGCCCTGTAAGACTTAAGTCCTTTGAAAACTTCTATGCGCATTGCTGATATATTCACAGCACAAAAGAAGCATTATTGAACTTAAAAGCTACTTTCACAGTTCAGATACAATTCATGCCTAAAACTGTGTGTTGGGAGCCAACATGAATAAACAGTAAGATCAGCTTGGGAACGTATTTTGTTATTTCATTGGAATAAGATTGTAGTCAAGGATTGTAGGGAGTCCAAGAGAAAAAATTCCACTAATTCCGCCAACTCTCTCAACCTCCATGTAGTTAAGAAACCAAATTATCTGTTTCTTCTTTCAAGACATATCCATTACTTTATTTCTAATATACTCATGGTGAATTTATATATAAAAAAGTGAGAAGATAATTTGATACATTACTTTAACTTAAATATCTTATATGGGATGTCAACATCAAGAGCAAAAATAACAAAACAAACCTTCATCCAAGCCAGGGCACACCCATACTACTGAATGAATTTTTAAACACTGTATTTCTCCGGTTTCATGAAGAGTACACAACTATATACAGGCTATTTAAAGGCAGCAATTTTAAGAATCTGCTTAGAATTGTAATTACTGCAAACAACTTAATGTAACTTACAATCATCATCACTTGCTTCAGTCTCCTCAATCAGCGTGCACTCTATTAAAGACAGAACACCTCCTGTCTATGAAAGTAAAGCACATTTTTTCAAAAAATTTAGACATATTTTTCATTTCTCACTACAGTTATTCTTAAATTTTAACATATTTTAGTCGGTGATTTTACATTTCTGAGCTTTTAGGAGGATAAATCAATTTCACAATGCCCATTTTTCCCCACGAAATAAAAACAGAAATATATTATTTGATATATTGTCTTAACAAAACAATTCAATAATGTATTTACACATGCAAAATTTATTTCATTTTTACCACACTAAAATTTATCTCACATATACAGACTTGTTCACAAGTTTCAATAACTAGGTTTTAGCATCCTCTCCTATATGTAAATCAAAATAATACAAGGCTCAGTTGCATTTAATTTACTTTGTGAAATACTTAAGCTATTTAAAAGGTACAAAGTTAAAAAGCATATAAGCTGTTCTGAAAGAGACTCTCTAATATACTCTCACCTACTAGAGTTACAATTTTATCAGAACTTTCAGTGTAAGAGAATACATTGTTCAGGAAAATAGAACTGTTTTTTTTTTTTTTTTTTTTTTTAAATGAGGTTTGTTACTTACCTGTAAAATATCCCCTGATAACTGCATTGAGTTGGATTGGCTAACTTCTGCACTAAAAGCTCACATGCATTCAGCGCTAGCTCGTAAATAGCTACAGATGCTAATGTCCTATTTCTAACCCCCAAAAATCTTAGAATTCCAGTTTTATGCTTCCTCCAAAAGAGCAAAACATTTAGCTAGTAGGAATTTTGGCTGAATTCTACTTTTTGCTCCTCACATAACAATGAAGAAAATACAGCAGTTAATTACCAGGCATCATCTCACTTCTGTTTGTAGGAAGACAAAGTTCTCAGGTTAAAAATATAAAATAATAAAATATTGAAATTTCTCATAATTTATCAATAAATTATTTGCTGGGCTGATTTTATTTTCATTATGTAAACAGAGTCATAATGTAAAATCTGTACCTTCAGCAGATGCAGTTTTCCTCCAGAACTTCTAGTACAAATTAAGAAGTGTTTTGTAAATAAGAAACACTGCCTTTCTCCTTCTTTCTTCAAAGACAGTGATCCCAGGCGAACTTTACTAAGTTTTCCCCTCTCAACTGAAGGGACTTGAATAAGGGAACCTTATAATAAAGATGAAAAATACATTGTAACTATAAAAATAGTCAGTAGGTAATGCTTAAAGTGTTAATACATTGAAACCATGACTTATCAACATACATCAGCTTCTCTCTCTCTCTCTCTTTTTTTTTTTTTTTTTTTTTAGGTCAAACTTGGGACAACAGATTTGTACTTTTAACGGAACTAATAAATCTGACCTTGCAACAACAAACTTAGATTGGGCACACAAGCACAGTCTAGACAAATACTTGTGCACAAGCCAGGACTAGATTTTGGTCAAATTCATGTGCAATTTAAGCATACCATGAACACACTGGTCAGAAAAGGAAACAGTGGAGCAAACTCCCCTTGCATCACTTTAGATAGCTTCTGGATTTTAAAAAAAAAAAAAAAAAAAGGTACATGACATTCAAGTGAGAGAGACAGAAGATGAAAACAACAGGTTTTGCAGGAAAAGGGGTTCTGTATGTGTGTTTGCGTGAGAACAATGGAAAGAAAGCAGGTTCCTTCTTCTTGGCATATATACTTCTCAGTGCTCTACAACTCATCTGAAATGCATTACCAGCAGAACGCTTCTGAACTACACCAAACCTGCTTATGCAAGTCTGAATTTGTCCTTCGCAGAATTCCAGACTGGGGAGGGCTATGCAGTTTTATTTCTCAAAAACAACCTCCGATCAACTTTTTCATGTTGATACGACCAGGAACACCACTTCTAATTTTGGATCCAGAGTCACGTTTGTTACTGAACCATGATTCCTCTGTACGTCAAAGGGAGAGATTTGATGATAGAACTTGCTTTTACCAGGAGCAGCAGCCTCCAAACCTCATTTCTACACATCTATCGCTACTCCCTCCGTTACATTAGCTTTCCTCTGACTACAAGTATTTGCTAGTTAAGAGAGTTAATAGAACTAAACAAATGCTACAAAAAAGTAGGTGGCTGAGCATCCTGATATGGCTCAGTGCATGGACATCTACACACCAGTGATGGTACAAAGTAATGGCAATGCAGAACAAGTGTGAGGGTAGGGAAACTGGCCTCCCCCTTTTGGAGATAGAAAGATAGTGGCCTCTCAGTCATATCAGCAACTTCTTGAAATAGTACAAGCCTGAAATAATTTTCCATGTAGTTAATTATTAGCTTACCAATTCTTACCCTATGCTGACAAAAATAAGTAGTTCAAAGTTCACGCACACATTATTAAGTAGTACAAAGAAAATTAAGAGACTGAGATAATATTTTTCTCCATACTTACCTTCCTTGAATGCATACATATAATTAGTATTAAGCTATTATTACCTATATAAAGCTTACACTGTCCAGCATAGCAAAATACACATCAGTAAAAGAGAATTACAACAGTCTAGTGTTCTTGAACAGCCATTTACATTCAAGCTAAATGTGTATGACATAATATTTGTTTGCAATAGAACAGCAAAGAATAGAATAGATTTACTGCGGAAATCAGTACATGGGGAACATTCTTGACATTTTAACGAGAAAGGGGGGGGGAGAGGGGGGGAAGTTATTGGTTACTGTACATTTCCCCTGAAGAAAACAGACTACCTGCCTTCAACTTTGAATAATCATCTCCACATGTGGAAATTGATTTTACTATGTGACATTGATAGCTCCCAGTGCAAAGTCAAGCAGTATGTTAAAATAAATTTTTCAGCAAACTTCCCATTCCAGAATTCTTAACATCATGTTATCTCCTGAAACTCCTCTGCACAATTAAGGTAACAGGACTCTACTTGTACTTCTACTTTGCTTCTTTAAATAAACACATCTATAAGAATGATGTGCATACATACCTATCTTTGGAACGCACTTTGTTTTTTCTTCTATTTTTATTAGGGTGCTTTCAGGAATACCATATTGGGTGCTTTAATAAGACAAACCAGAAAAAAAAAAGCCTACAGTTTTTAAGTGCAGAAAAAAACAGCTGGTGTGATGTCTCTCTGATATTGAAGAACCTGCTATTTACGGAGAGAAAGAGATCTCCTGCAAGTGCTTTATCTAGCAAGGAGGTGGTTATATGTTCCTGTCAAGCTTTTGTGATTAATGAAACTGAGCAATTAACTTCCATAAATTCTACTCTACATTTCCTCTTAAGGGTAAAAAATGAGTATGGCTGGTATAACTGGCCAATTTACAGATGTAACAAGCAAGTGAAGCTAATTTTAGAACATTCATTAATAGCATGGCTTTTAAAATCAGTGTAATCTCAGGAATTTGTATCCAGCTGCAAACCTAAATACTTTCAGTACTTCAGTACTGCCAGAATAATCATTCCATTAGTCTTTGTTCAAATATAAGAATTACAGTAGTCTAGTTTTAAGAAAAATAAAACAACAAATATACAAATCCAGAATATTATAATCATACCAAAAAAATGCCTACTGTGTTATTAAATTGCACACTACAAGTAAGTTGAGGACAATTACACAACAGCTTCATAGTTTTCTGGAAGCGACCTTCATATCTTTTCATACACCTCAATTATAACAAGCATTTTAGCAAAGAATCAATTAATTTAAAAGGGACTGTTGCATAACAGTCTTGCAAGTTATTATGGAACACTTCATAGTTGTAGCCAAATGATTGAAAAATCATCATGGAACAGATTTCAAAACATATATAAACCTTTTAAAGATCCACCTTGCATAAGGCTGTATTCAAATAGGATATATTCTGCAGACATTATCCTACTTAGTCTTAGGCCTCATAAATGGAGGCACCTAAATTACATTCCCAACCTTCTCTAAATATATCTAACATTTTTCAGTTAGAAATAGAAATACATATCTGTAGCTACTGCATACGAACCCAGTAGCTTGTTATAAAAGATTCAGAGGTAAATTCTTACCTAAATGTAGGGAAAATAAGCCTCTGTTATCAGGTATTCTCAAGTTTTGATGTTTTACTGTTAAGGTAGGGTTGTTTTACCACTAGCTTAGTATTGAAAGCTGATACTATATTTACTTGGTAAAAGGTGGTATTCATTTTCAATGGGTAGTCATTTTGTTATACTTTTGTAGAATTCAACAACAAATCTCTTTTCCACCGTACATAAACATCAGTAGGAATATGTTTCCAAAAACAAAGAAAAGAAGTATGCTTCTCTCTCTCTCTCTCTGTCTTTTGCTAGTTGTGTAATACTACAAGTATCACATTTCTGGCAGAACAAGTTGCCTTTTCTTCATGACTTTTTGCTGGAGTGATTTTTCTATCTATCCTAACTTCCGCTGAAGCACCAAAAATGCACCTTCCAAGAGAAACAGTGAACATGCTCAGAGATTCAAAACACAGCATAAAGATAGCTATTCGAGCACCATCAATGGTACCATTTTAAGACTTCCCCAAAGCACAGAGAAAAAGGGGAACAACTGAAATCTGTTTTCTTGCAATCACTATGGCTCAACAAAGCTTCAAGCTTCTCCTAAGCTTTTGCCCAAATATTGGCACGAACTCTGACTGCAATGTTAACTGGGCAGGAAGCCCTGTTTTCTGTGGAACTACAGATAATTTCTGTTCTGTTGCTGATGGCAGTCCAGTCAATATGTACATTACTGTCCCACGGGTATTTTATGATTACTGTGCTGCTGTTTTGCATGGCTCCTGACACAAATCAGCACAGAAGTGTGGCTCAACTATTGTCCAAAACCAGTTGTCATCAGGGATACTTTGTGACTTACCCTACATGGAAAAGGAGCCTTCAGAAGTTCGACGCACCCTGTGATATAATCCTCCTAATGATGTCAACACGAACTCCACTGTTTTTAAGGTAATTCTGCATTCTTACATAGATAGCTTTAAAGAGGAAGGTCTTACCTTGGCGTATAAAAGTTTGGCTGGTATCTAGCAAAATATCACAGCCTTCTACTATCATTCTTTCTATGGCTAGATTCTTCCGGATGTTTTCTGTGTCACTCACTTCATCATGCATCACCCTGTCAGACACAATACACAGTAGACTTTAAACTCCTTGACATGTACCTTGCCCCTATTTGTGCCCTATTTGTTCACTTCTGCTCATAGTCTGCAGACATATATGGGTAACGTCCTCCTGCACCTGCTACAAAACAGATGTACTGCAGCACATGATTGTTTTAAAACAGGTTTCTGAGCAACAAAAAAAGCAGTCAAAGCAGTTCTTGACAAAACTCAAAAGCTTTACAAGTGTTTCCCCCCGCCCCTTTCAAGTCATTCTTGTAGTCTTAACTACAAGAGTTAATTTTGACCAGTAGAACCAATTTCGTCAGACCTGGTTTATACTTTTCCTGGGAAAATATGACAGATACCACCAAAACAAGTTCTTTGCGGCTGATGGAGTAGTTCTTTTTGACCATTAAGTAGATTAGTTTGACAGAAAACTGGAATTGTCCTAGCTCTTTGTAATAGTTACAATACATTTTAGAGCCTCTGACCTTAAGTCCTCACTACATTCCACTTATTGTTATATAAGAAGGGATATAAACTTAAGAGCCTCAACAGATTATCTCTTACTTTCTTCAACTTATCTTCATAGGCATTCTCCCGTTACACAGATATACAGACTTTTTTAAGGATGAAATCAACTGAGAGGTTTACATGGTATCAAGATCTGTATTTTCCTGGACTG
This sequence comes from Crypturellus soui, assembly GCA_032275445.1. NCBI lineage: Eukaryota > Metazoa > Chordata > Aves > Tinamiformes > Tinamidae > Crypturellus > Crypturellus soui. The sequence continues at coordinate 775,861 of JAUBNY010000214.1, forward strand.
GTACCAGACTGCAGTATCTGAATGTTCCTGTTGCCTCAGAACTACATTAAAGACACGGAAATGAAACACAGTGTTTTTAATCTCATGGTCCACACCGTCTGCCTTGAGAGTAGAAGAGGATCAATAAATCTGAGCCTACAATTCTAGATCTTCACTGATAGACTTATACCATTAATGAACTCTGATGAGACAGAGCAGAGCCAAAACTGCTTGATGCGCCTGTGTGCATACCCCTAGCCAAAAGAAATCATATGCTTTGCCTGAGTGGAAAAGAGAATTCTTCTCCACTTCAAATGGCCCTGGGGAAGGAAAGAACTTGCCAGACCCTGAAAGAATCAGAGGGACACATCTCTAAGAAGTACCACCTGCCAACTCTTTGAGAAGATAAGAGCGTGAAGAAGTGGCAGATCATGACCAGCATATGACTCAGAAAGCTGCCTATGGAAGAGATAGAGCAGGACAAAAAGAGGAAAAACAATAAATTCCAAACCACTGGGTAGTGCTCATAGCTATGTCAACTGAACAGCAAAAGAAAACATAACAGTCAAGAACTTCCAATTAACAAAAAGTATAAAACAAACACTCTCACAACAATGTTTTTCACAAGCACTTATTTGGCGAAGTATCAAAACTTCAGAAATCTGAGACAAATATCATAATTTTGGAGTTCATGCAGCACTTTGTTCATGGTAGAAAGTTGTGTTTTTCAGAAATAATAAACAAATTTATTCCTGGATTGACACAGAGAAAGTCTGAGAAGGGTCTGGAAGCACAGGGAAGAGATCCATTCTGCAGGTTTCTACAGGTAGCATCAAATTAGAAAATAAAATAATGTCCTGTATGCGGTTACCATATCTTTGGCTCCTATGTATTTATCTTTATTTAAAGTATATGTAAAAATCAATTATTTCATTTATGCACATAAACCACATTCACAGATTAACAAGGGGGTGCCATTCAAAACCCTGACTTATTGCTATTGTCATTGGAAATACTTTTTTATTCTTTTTTTTTTAAACCATAGAAGAAAAAACACTTTTCTATTTAAAGAAGATTGCTTTGTTCATACCCAGAGGTAACTTTTCCCTTGCCCAAAATATGGGGGGATATGGGGTGGACACTGGTATATTTATAGAAAAAAAAAAAAAAATCTTACCTTGAAAGTTCTTCTAGTTTAGATTTAGCAAATTCTAGGCTTTTTCGCTCAACATGTTCATGTGGTGTGTGAGCCAGAAGTTCATGAAGTGTTATAATATACCTCGGGATCTTAAAACAAATTAGAGAGAGCATCATCAAATAATTTTAAGAAATAAATGCAAGATCTCTCATTTTCTTATATCCTCGTCAAAAAAAGACTCAAGGAGTCTTTTTTTTCATTGTATAACAACAGTTAAGTTGACAAGCATACTCTAGATATAACCAATGTCAAAAATATTGAAAGTTTCTGTGACAGACAGTGCACGGGCATGTTTTCAGTTTGAAGAAATACATTTATCACATTTAAAGAAAAAGATCAGATCGAGGCAGTCACAAACGTTTTCTCAATTCTAACAGCAGACATGCATCTAGATTTCTTGAGACTTTGAAAATGTCAGCTGACTTGTTTGCATATAAAACTTACATTGCACTTCTGGACATTAAAAAAAAAAGAAGAAAGGCCCTCGCTCCATTTATTGCCACTTAAAGCAATCCCTACTGCAGTCTTCTATAACATAAAATAACTTATCTGTAGGGTCAAAGCTATTTAGGAAATGGAGACATGCCCTCTTATTATGCTGAAGTCAGAAATCAACAGCAATAAAAAGATCCACTGTACATGAATAGGACTTTCTCTCCACCTTCTGAAGACCCCATGATCTTGTTTCACTTCAACGAAAATATCTAAAAATGTTACCAAACACAAACTCAAAGCTCAGCAAATGTATTACTACAGACAGCAATGGTTAATATGGATAATTAGCACAAACGGAAGTGACAACAAGCCCTTTTGTATTAGATACATGTGATTTGCCATTAAGAGGACAAACTGAGAAGATCACGATTGTCCCTTTAAGGAAATTATTATGCCAAATGTAAAAGCTACAAAACCATCATACTAGTGATTCAAAAGCCTGTTAAAAGAGTTGAAAACAATCAAGCCAATAGGATCAAGACAAAATACCAAAGGATAATACTTTTTTAAAAGTCTCTTTAAATAAAATTTTTATTTCTAAATGCATCAAACCAGGTCACTGGAGAACAAGATAGGAGAAAGACTCCAAAGCGCATGCCCAGCAAAATGCTCATAGCTGCTCTAACTCACTACATCAGGTACATTATTCCCTTGGATTGCTTCATGTGCCTGGAGAAGAGCAGAAGTAGACACTTTGTTTTTAAGCTTTTTGTTTGTTTGTTTGCTTTGGCACGAGTTCTCATTCCTCTTGAACATATGCAAGGTTCTGAATAGAGCTGAACTGGTATAGCTGGAGAAAAGGTCCCTACAGGCACAGAGTTTCAGGATAATAATGAAATAAATGAAAAAAAATAAGTTAATTCCCATGAGAGTATTTTTAATTAAGCAAGCAGCATCTCCAGTAAATTGTAATTTGAGTAACACAAAACAATTCTACCGAATATTAAAAATAATCAGTCACACACACAGAAAATTACAGAGACTACCTGAAACATGGGGTAAGTGAGGAAAGTTTCCAACATTCGCCCCTCACATGCTGGGTTGGCTTCATATTGCTTCAAGAGTTTGTCAAAATCTCTGTTTTGCTTACAGTTTGCCAGTACTTGCAGACTATACTGATGATTCCGAACAAATTCTTGATATATGTTCAGCATTGGCAGCAGAATGTCAAATAAGTCAGCTAGAAAAAGCCAAGAAATGCTTTTTTTTTCCAGCTACTCATCTCTTGAAACATCTTTCTTAAAAAAATCTTTTACACTCTATGGAAGTAAATTAATATAATCTGTTCTTTTCCATTATAAGGAGATATTAGAAACATTAAGCTTAGTTCTTTTACTTAAAAAAACAAGATTATTCTGATTAGGTAGCAGACAGATTATATCACTGAAAATTCAGGAACCGTGTCTGCCTGAAGCTTAAGGCAGAAACTAAACCTAAGGTATTTTCATATAGGGATTTTGATATTATTGCCAACATGGAATCGCTACTATACATCGTGACACAGTGATAGCTCTGGCAACAACTTCCATTCAAAAAAGTCATTAAAAACTAAAAATCACTCTAACTGCAAAAATAAATATGAAAGAAATGATATTAACTTACCTAAAATTAAGGTAGGCCAGTTAGCTATTCTTGCTTTTAAACCTTGGTGAAATATTTCATGAAGAAACATGATTGTTTCACTGAAAAACAAGTATTTAAAGAAACAAAAAGACAATTCAAATTCTATTTTCTACTTAATAATTCACAAAGAAATATCCCTTCTTTTCATTAGTATATTTTGCACTTCGCTAGAAAATAAAACAGAAGATAGTCCTTATTATGGAAATCAATGTTTCTAGCTGACTGTATTGTTTAAATTTTTAGTATAGGATCTTAGAAAATATACAGCATTTGATGTTCAACATTTTCTAATCACTCAATTCTTTTAACTAAAAGCATCTATTAAATAACATGTTCCAAAGTTCATGTGTGTTTCAAAAATATCCTTGACAACACATTCACTTGCTTAAGAGGATTAATAACATGCTGAAACCTCAGTCGGTGGCTGTTCATCTCTTTTCACTTGCCACTCTTGAAGATTTGTTTCATAATTAGAGTATTTTTCCAAAAGTTGGAGGCAGACATGGATGCAATTCCAATCCTACATAGAATTCTGTAAGTCTGACAACTCATTTTCGCATGTTCATTTTTTAAAGAATATGAGTGCATAATGCAAAGAATCATATTTATTTGTAAAGATGTGAAAAGACAGGTGAGAGAAGGAGGTTCATTAGGCAGATATAAGAAGAAAATTTAACATATTCATCACATGTTCTTATCGAGATCATGAGGCCACTAAGTCCATTTTTGCTCTCCTAAGACAAGAGGAAATAGGAAAGAAGATAGGAAAATTGAGAACTATGCCATATGAGGCATGATTTGTCCCTTCCTTCCTGCAGCAAGAGAAGTAGAATGTAAAGATGCAAAAAATGGCTTTGAACAGCATCACAGACTGCACTTCGCCTTTTACCAACGAAATATGGTTTACCTCACTCATATCATTTATGTCAGAACAAAAAAGCAGGTGCCAAACTTTACTAAATTAAAGCAGAACAAAAACAAACACAGAAAAAGGAAAAACAAAACAAACAGGCAAAAAGTCAGATACCTGTTAAGGAAAATGCTACTAACATCATCATGACGGATAGGTGGCTTTTTTGAGCTTGCAGCCATTCTTAAGGGCCTCAGAAAACAGTTCACAAGAACATAAAGCTGATGGACATATTCAGATTCAGCCTCAACCATGTTAAAAACTATCTGGTTCCTTTTTCTCATACTTTCTGCGTGGGGAGAACAAATATAATCTTGGACAATAGTCTTCCATTTTCTTCTACATAACCAGCCCCGCATAAAACTCTGAACCTAAAATGACCAAACAGAAATGAAGAATGAGAAAAAAAATTACATGATTTATGACAATCTTTTCATTGAGAAAATAATCTTTTAAATAAAATGTGTTTATTAAAAATAAATAAATAAGCTTGTTGCCCAGCATGCTTATTGCCTGTATTTTTTTTCAGATTTCTAACTAACAGAAGCTCACCAAACATTTGCTAATACCTACTGTCAGAAAAGACGTTAGAAAGATACACATATCAAGGTCCCTCCTACTTTAAGTTCAAATGTCGTATCTTTGTATATATTTTCCCTGTCAGTACGACTACTGTGCAC
>JAUBNY010000214.1:781074-792880 GCA_032275445.1 Crypturellus soui
ACAGGGCAGATGTTCCAGGCCCCTGATCATCCTCGTGGCCCTGCGCTGGACTCTCTCCAGCAGCTCCACATCCCTCTAGTACTGGGGGGCCCAGCACTGGACACAGTGCTCCAGATGTGGCCTCAGCAGGGCTGAGTAGAGGGGCAGAATCACCTCCCTCGACCTGCTGGAGATGCTCCTCTTAATGCACCCCAGGATTCCACTGGCCTTCTCGGCCACAAGATAAAGTGAGTGAATCTAAATTCACATAACACAGAGGCTACTATAAATTGAAGAGCTCCAACACTATGAGGATGAGAGCACCTCTTCAAGCAGGTGCCATTTATGCCTGTTCATTAGGATCTGCAGAGGCTAGCAATGGGCACAGTGCAGGGTTCTGGAGAGTGGTTAGCTCCAGTCCAAAGCAACATTTATCAAAACTGCACATGTAAACACAGATTAGACTCTTCTCCTATTATTTCAGCATTGGCCACATAATGCTAGAACAATCATTATCAAACAGACTAAAGGACAACCAAAAACACTACTACTTTCTGCATTTTCAATATTTGCATTCCAGCTGTCATGATACAAGTGTGTCCACTGATGTCCACTGTCAGGACATAAGTAATTCTTTTATACCTTTATAATTATTTTTATGAGAAAGAATAAAGTCACTATACTCTTGGTTCTTGCAGCAAATATTTCATGGCTTAGTTTCAATGTTTACAAGCAATTGAAGGCAATGTGAAAGCTGCATTAAAATAATGAATATATACATTTCAAATAAATATAACTATTTAAATACCAAACATACCACAGAATAAGTACGCCTGATGCAATTTAAGTGGTTTAAGCAGGTATAGGGCAAAAGGAATCTTGATATTTCAGTGTACTTAACAGAACGATAACTGAAGATAAAATTTGACAAATTAAAATATAAAAGTACATTCCCTGTCCCAGCTTTGCCCTTTAATGCACAGAATACGGCAGGCTTACCTTTTTAATCTTTTTAATATCTGGATCCTCATCTTCCTGATTGCCTTGATAAGGTCGCATTCGTTCTTTTGTTTTATTGAGAGCTACAATCTGACAAAAATAACAATTTATTAAATACCTTTTCAAGTTGAAATAGTTACAGAACAAACAGAAAAATAACATCCCCTTCTTTGAGAGCTCTTCTTAGCGTCCACTACAGCTGCATGGAATGATAAGCAAGTATTTGGTTGCAGAGGTGGAGTTTTCTCCAAACCAATAAATAGCTTAATATAGAAGAAGAAGAGTCCTGGTCCTCCTTTCAAAGCCAAGTGTACCTTTCAGACCCTAACAGGTCACAACTGCAACAAAACGTTTAACTTCCAGTGAAACACTCTATAATACCAAAGGTTATGTCAAGGACCAAACAAATGCTTTAAAATTTGTGTCTGAAAACAGGTAGGAAATTGTATCGACACTGCAAAGCAATATGTCATCTCAATTCTCTAGCGGTGATGTAATACAGTAAACTCAACAGTCACCAATACTTTTAAGAAAACCATCCGGCCCAACGTTCCTAGGAAAAATATCACAGCTTTTCTGAACGGGTGCTGTTATTTTTCTCAAATATTACAGCAATATAGGCAACGACTGCAATATACACAGAAAAAATACTAAATGCAACAATTGCCTGATGAGTCTAGCACATACCTCAGATTTAAGTCTTTCAATTTCCGTGTCTTGATCTTCAAGTTGATGTCGAAGTTGATTGGCTGCAATTTTTTCAGTCTCCACAATCTGGACGAGATGAATGTACTTCTGCATTAACACCTCCCTTTCAATCAGAATATCTGAGTAACTGAAATGAAAAACACTTAAGCTAGTAAAAATAGCAAACGTTGACTTATCAAATACTGATAAACAGTATGCCAATGACAAGTAAAAGAAGTGTTCAAAATTGTGTTTTCTTTAATATATTATATATAGCTTTTTCATATATCACCCAAACCTATAAAGCTGTCAATATTCTCTTTTTAGTCAAAAGAGTTGCTCCATCCCAGATAAAGTTTTTGGCTTAGCCTGAGAACAAATAAAGTAAAAACAGTTATTTATTCAATTTTGTTTACATTTCATTAAGAGCTGCATTCCCCCCCTCCCTTTACCAACATCTGATTCTTAATCGGAACTATTTCTAACTCTGTAGCTGTCAGATCTCTTTATGCAAGAATCTCCATTCTAACTCTGAACACTGTTTTTTTATATATTTGGTTTGCTATTATTTATTTTGTCATTTAGGGAAATTTGAGATTGCTCTAATAAATTGTATCTTATACTTAATAATAGAAACTATGCTATCAGTCCTTTTTTTAAGCCTTTTTCTGGCAGCTTGTCATTTAAACATATTTCTCTTACAAGGGGAAGTATCTGCAGTGCAGTCATATGCCACAACCAGAGCACTGATGAGCACCATACTGGAAGAATGGCACCCATCTTCAAATAAAGGAGATTAATGTTCAGTGGGTGCCTGAGTACCAGCACCTGCAGTGAGGCTGTGTGCCCCAGGGGCTTGCGTGGCCCTGTGCATTAGGCAACCTTGAAGACCGAGAAACCAGAGTCTAGATAGCCTAGGCCATTTACTGGTGTGACCAACACTGAGCACACGCGTCCATTTTGAACTAACTGACCTTCATTCTGAGGGGAAAGGTCAATGCCAACGATGCTGTTTGTGTCTGAGCAAGTAATGAGCAATTTTGATCAGTACTTGAGATCGATCCCATGGCCAGTTCCGTGTGTATCGGTACACATGTTGTATATATCTGCTTGCTCGTATGTCTGTCAGGACTGCACGTCCCACTCCTGGTTTGACCTGTGTGAAGGCAGAAGCACCCTCACCGCTACCGGGCTAACAGATTCAGCAGCCCCAATGCTCTGTACCAAAATATGCCTAAGCTGACCATGATTTTGATGGCAGATAAAGGCTTGCTTTTTTCATGATCTAAGTATTACTCAAGTTCTCTTGGGCCTATTCCAACTGGAAGCCACAAAATTGTAGTTACTTTAGCATATATTCTCTCTGTCGGTCAGACCTCAGGAGCAGAGTGCTTGCTCCCAGCTCTCAGGTAGCCCTGAGGTAGCATACTGGCTTTGCAACTGCCTTCTGAATCTTACATGAAAGATTTTTGTGTAAGAAAATTCCATACATTGCCCCAAACTGAAGGGCAAGTCACTTCTTGCAAAGTGAGAGGGCAGTAGTTTCATATATGCTTTGAACAGCTGAGTGCAGCACTCCCATCCTTCTCCCACACAGTGCTCTCCCTCATCCCACCATGTGTTACCCTTTCCCTGTGCAGTGTGGATGTGCAATGAAAAGATCCAGAGAACTGAGATGGCTTAAATTAGATGACAAAAATGAACAAATATAAATCATTTAAAGGCAATTCAATTTCCCCGTTAAGTTCACACTTGTGCTGGCCTGTGGGAAGAGGTGGCAAAGGTGTGAGAATAAATGGCTGACTTGAGAGTAATGGCAACTTCTCCTTTCAGCAGCAATGTTGAATTATGCAGGTTCTAAAACATACATGAATCTACCAGACGGAAGCATTTAAGACTTTCCAGTAAGCTAAAGTAAAAAAGAAAAGGCTAAGATATTTATTTAGTACTACACCAGTGAAAAAAAAATCTAAAATAGTTACAGATTTTTTTCAATCGTTTCCAAAAAATAATCATAAAACCATAGAATGGTTTGTAATAGAAGGTGAAAAGTTAGCCTCAGGACATTGGGAGTGAAACAGAGTTCTTGAGAAGAGACCAAGGTCTGGAACAAAAGTCCCAAACTGAGTCTCCAGCCAGTGACTGAGGAAATCACATTTGCCAAGAGTGAGCCTACTAATCCAAAAAAGGCCCAAGAACTAAGTCTTATTCTGCTACTCTGCTGCTCTGAGCCTACTAATCCAAAAAGGATCCAAAAAGGCCCAAGAACTAAGTCTTATTCTGCGGCTCTGGATATTACTGAGAACTCAAAATACTGAGAATTCAAGTAACGTGAGAAAGCTTGCAAAGTAGGGAGATGCGCAGAGCTCATAGTGGAGTCTCATAAGAATATATTGAATTACAAATCCAGAGCAAACAGAGCCAAACAAAGTCTCCAGTGGAGAGGAGGGGTCCCGATGGAGGGGAACGCGGTCACCGCAGCGTGCCGCTTCAGCAAACAAGAGCCCATGGGCTCCCCAAGAGCACGCACAGCGCTTCCACATGACCAGCAGCATCTCATCCACAACGAAATCTTCCAGGGAGGAACGGACAAGGCTACAATAGGAAATGCTTTAACTACAGTCTTGCAGCCAAATAAAACATCTGTTTACTAGAATGGGACACAATATCCAGGGCGACTCCAGAGGTTGCTTTTCAAATATATAATTTTCAGATTAAATAGAACATGGAATAGATTTTGATGGTTGCAAATACATCTTTGGCAAAAAAAAAAAAAATTGGGGGAAGGGATATGCCAACTGGTAAAAACAAAAAACAACAACCACCTCCACCTCCAAACCCTCAAGGACAAGCCACTCTCAACTACTTTGTTTCAGATAAAACATGGATTACCAGAGCTACTCAAGAAGATGAGATCCTCCAGGAAGCTTTATGCTTCACAAACTCCAACACAGTCCCACAGAAGAACGATGTTCTCAGGACTATTTTCAACTTTTGCACTGGGGGAACGTTCTCAACATCCCCTGGAATTTTTACCCAAAGGTATCTGAGATGTGAAAAAAAAGTATCTTTAAAATGCCAGACAAATAGTCACTTAGCAAGAGAACCCCAAAACCTGAGAGCAGGGTCTGAGATGCATTATGCCTCAAATGAACGATGATGCCAAAGTTGTTAAAAGTTCAGCACATATGCCAAGAATATAGACCAACTCAAACTAAAAAAAAAAAAAAAAAAAAAAAAAAAAAAAAAAAGAATTGTTGTATAGGCAACATTTCGTCTCTGGGAGAAAATCAAAGTTTTATTAAGTTGCAAGAAAAGTCTTATGCAATAGTCTAAAACTATTATTTTCATTTCTTTGATCATGATGGTTCTTTTATTAAAGACCCAACATTTAAGTAACTAATTATCTATCTCACACAAAATGAAAGTCACAAAGTGTGGCTAATCTAATACCAGAACCCAGCCAGTGTTTCCCAAAAAAAGGATGCGACCTGCTCCTTTAGCCACCTTTACCCAAAAGAAGGCAGGGATACAAAGACCGGATCCCAGGAACAGAAGGTTTAGAGCTTCAAGGTGCAATTTCAAAGAATCTAAACTCAAAACTACTAGCTAGTATTGCTCACTTTTAATTCTAAATTCTGTTAACATGGCTCAGGTCCTAGGCAACTCAGAAACTGCTCCTTTCCTTGTGCGTTACCATGGCAGTGCAGATTAGCTGAGGTTAGAGACAGGAGAGGAGGCTGGAGGAACTGCATTTCAGCCAAGACATTTGCTTCTGCTACCATTTTTCCAAAGCTTGGGTTATATGATTTCTGTTGACATTATACTGTAGGCTTCCCCTACAGTATAATGTAGCCACCACTTCGACCTTTTCTTCATGAAGGAGTACTACATTGCTGAAGTCCTTTCATGCCCTTATTTACAAAATTTACCCTTTTAATACCGAATATTACTCAGAATCTCAGTTTACAGATAGATTTTTACTTGTGGCATTTTATACTAATTGTGGTTTTACCTCCTCCTTATCTTCATTTTATATAAAGAAACATCCCCTTACTCATTTTAGTGGCAGGTGACTTATTCCTTTTAACTCATTCTTCCTTTCAAAGAGAACTAATCCTCGTAGTTCTGTTTCCGGTAACAGTTTCTTGAAGAAATTTCATCAAGAACATAATCATTTGTGAATGGTAAAACAGTGTTACACACAGAACCGAAAAAGGCAGTTTTTCAATAGCATACCCCTGGATTACAAACAGTATCTACCTAATGCATTGTACAAATATGCTACTTGTTAAGAGTGGACTTACTCAAATTCAAATTATTATCAACTTATTAACAATAAAATGGAGTTGAGCACAAATGACCAGACTGCATACCTAGCTTGGTGAATAGCTTCTACCCATTCATCTCCATCAACTTCATCCTCACAACGGAGCTCCAGTGGCTTCTGCCCTTCATGGCCAAAAAGAACAGTAAAGTAGTGCTGCAAATTAGAACAAGAAAAAAATGCTTAGAAAAATCTTTAAAAACGCTTAGAAAATCTTTTAAATAAAATAGATACACAGCGAGCTGAGGAACTGAATTTTTAAATACAGCCTAAACCATCTCCAGACATGGAGGATGTGATTTAAAGTATCAGTTGTGAAAGGATTGAAGTTGAAACTATATTCCTAATATATTCCCTGCTTTCATGATACATTATAATTTATTGTTCTTAAATTGGCACATACAAGATGTGCCATTATATGATTTCCTTAGCGGCTTCTACCATTTAATAGAAGAGGGTGACTATAGTGAGGCATCTACAGTTCTTTATTTTAACACTTTTTCTCAGATACCAGCACAGAGCTCTGCTGTGGAATTTATGGCTGAAGTCGCTTTCAAATCAGGTACTGTCACCACATCTTCACAAGGAGGATGCAGAAGGTGACTTCCACTCCACTGAATCTAGTTTATGCCTTCACCATTCTGCTAGAGCCACTATCCCCTCTCTCATAACACTACCAAATAATTTTTCCTTTTTTTTTTAAAAAAAAAAAGCAACTTCCAACATATTTTTCATTGCAACAAATACGCGATCACAACAAAATAAAAATTATATGAGAAGTATTAAATTCTTTTTATGCTTTTTATTTTTTTTTAACTAAAAGTACTTAGTTTACAGCAAAGGTCTGCAACAAAGCATTCGTTCTTCTTCGACTTCCTCCTGCCCTCTTCCACCTCCGCTCCACTTAGCAGGGAAATGACTATAACCGCATGGCAGCAATTATTTTCTGGGATCTAAATGCAAATTCCATGGCCGCTCCAGGCAGCCAGCGAGGTGTGTAATTTGCTCTCTCCTGTTCCATTAGCTGTTATTTACTCCAGTTAGTAACCCAAAGTGATGTCAACACACATTCTGCTTTCCCCATCAAGCCTTCAGCTTGGCTGCAAGAGTCCCTCTGAGCCAAACACAATGCTGGAAATCAAGCAAATATAAAACATTCCAGAATCAAAAGCTATTTCCAAAGCAGGAGAAACACTAGCAAGAAACAGAAGACATGAAATTTTACCTAGAGAGATTTGGCTGCAGATATTGTCAGTGTTTATATTGAACCCAAAAGGGAGGATGTTCGACACTTATTGACCCTTTCTGAAACACCTGCCTGCCTGTTGTGCACAAAAAACACACAAGCCAGATGCAGAATCAACACAGAGCAGGCTCAGTACACTACAGGAAGGTTCACAGCGCTAATACTGTATATACCCCCATATTTGTACCTAAGTTTGCACCTGGGGATCTTGCATCTACAAAACCCAGGTGCTTCTGTGCTCCTGAGGACAATGCCATGTTTGGTCTAATGTCAGGTAACATAAGGACATACAATGGCATTCCATAAAAGAGAAAACTATTCATTTACTAATTTGATAAAAATTGTTAAGCATATAAAAAACACTTCTCATGCATAAGTCTAAAATATCCCAGGGCTGCAACTGACAAGGAAAACAACAGAAATATGGAAAAAAAATAAAAATCTTGTATTTAATAGTCTACACAAAGAAAGTCTAGTCTCAGATCAACTGAGTTTTAGAAATAAGACCATTCCTGTGCACATCAGAGGATAAGAAAATCTTTCAAAGGACAATGCTATAAAACTGTGGTCTTTCAACAAGCATATCACCTAAAGCTGAATAACAGAAAAACTTTTACTGGGATTCACGGGATTCTCTATAGTAGCGCTGGATAAATAGCAATATGGGTGAGTTGAAAATAACCTAAAATTGCAGTAAGAATAAACATAGTTCAGAAAACTTTCTAGATGTAAAGAGTGGTGAATCCTTGGAACAGGCTGCCCAGGGAAGTGGTGGAGTCGCTACCTGTGGCAGCATCCAAGAAACCCGTAGATGAAGCACTTAAGGATGTGGTCTAACAGGCATGGTGGTGATGGGTTTACAGTAGGACTTGACCTTCAAGATCACGAAGGTCTTTTCCAATCATAATGATAGTATGACTTGTTTATAGATTGGGACAGACTATTTTAACAGGTGTATTTAAAGATAAACTGTACATAGCAGAGCTTTTTTAATATGAAAAGTCATTTGTGTTTCATATTAGCTGTTAACTGAGATATAAAATGAGAATCAACAGATGTATATACAAGCACTAGATTTATTCTCATTCAGCAGAATTTCAGGGGAAAGAGAAAGGCACTATTACAGTCCTCTCTACTACAACTTTTAAGTGAGATAACTCAAGCTTCATCCAAGCAAGACTTGCAGTAATTTTAAGTCTCACAATGTAGATTGAAAGATACATAGTTACTACAGTGATAAGTATGCTCTAAATGCCTACTTAGAACAAGAAAATGCAAATATTCAAAGTTACAGGACTAAATATGACACAGCGGAAAACAAAACTGAATTATAAAAGGCTTTTAGTTTCAGAAGTTGTTTTAAAAACTCCCTATCTACCACAAGTATGCACACTGCGCTCCAACACCAGGATGGAGCATTACACAGTTTGTCCAAAAGTTTGATTTTGGAAGACGTGGTCAACTCCTGGGCAAGCGAAGTATGAAGTATCATAACATAGCTCTGAAAAGAATCTCGATGAATCCTAACCATGTTTTGAAATAAATATTGTTCCTTTTCCAAATTAATTCACTACAAGAGAAAAGCAGAGCATCTGTGATGCATTATTAGTTTTTCAAATTGTATGTATGTGAGTAGGCATATACACATAATTTTAGCACCATCAATCAACCTGTTACACAGCTCAGCTTCCCCATCACTGTGATATATACAGCAACAAATAAACCCAGCTTTCTGCATATACACTATTAGTGCTTCTGAAGTGACGACAGTAAATATTTATGAACTATAGGAAAAAAATTATATCAAATCTCATCTTTCATTACGTCTGTCGGACTATCAAGTAGGCATTTGTTTTGCATCAAGGCCCTGGTCTCATTGATTTTTTTAAACTGTTTCTTCTGAAAACATTCAGTTTCAAAATATAAAATATATAAAATATAAATATAAAATGTGCCTTTTGTATTTTGATAAAAAGAAAATACAATCACATCACTTTAATGCATCTTTTCAGTATTCGGGTAAGCAGAATAAAAATTGTAAGTCTCAATTTCAATATAAACATCTCTGATAGGAAAGTTTTTCAAAATAAAGTCTGAAAAAAGGCAGGATAGGCAAGAAAGGCAACTTGCATAGATACCAAGGCATCTTGACTAACAGTCAAGGAAAGAAATACCACTTCTTGCACATGTACCTAGCACTACCAAAACTTTATTTCTATGATGCAGAGAAAGTACTATGGAATAAGCTGATTGCCTCCTCTGCTTATGAGCATGATTGGATGATTGGGACAAGACTAAGAACATGATTCAGAGTAATATTTTACTGAAAATATTTGTGTCACTCATGATAACTCTGAGTTCCCCACTGACAACAGTTCACACAATAATGTTGTTGTTTAAAACTGCCAAGATATTTGCTGCATTCAGCAGGAGGCAAGAGCCATGAAGGCGCTATGCTCTGCAAGCAAAAATCAAGCATTATTCTGTGGGTGGGGAGGCCACATGCACCCTTTTAACAGAAGTGGCTCTTTCTCAGCAGACTGAGGTAGAGTTTCCATCAGTCCAAGCACCTCTCGCACTGAATCAGCTAACAGATTTCTTACAACAGAACGTTGCTGTCTTTGTGACCGACAAGAGTGTTGGCTGCTTCTGGAGGGAGAGCCAGGGCCTTGCAGACACACACTTGTCGAGCCCACAGGCAACTCCCCTCAGCTCACTGTGTTAGAGACAGGGCTTCTCCATCCTGTACCCTGCTTACTTATCTTTACAGGAGCTTACAGGCTTCACACCCCCTAGTACACCTTGCCATGATCCAATGCCAGAAAGAAACTGGATATGTCTTTTCCACTTGCAAGAGCTGGTGACCTTTGCAAGAGGAAGCAATGACTCCAGAGCTATTGAAAGGCTGGAGGGCCAAGGGGAAGGCACAGTGAGCAGCTACGCCTCATGTTGCCAGACATCACCATGCAATTGCCATGCCTGGAAATTCCTATCACACAGTCCTGCCACCACCCGCTGGCAGATTTGGTCAGTGTATGCACTACTGATACCATCTTTGCAACACCGTGGTATATAACCGTATACATTTCAAAGGACTCAAAGGCAACTACCGTATTTTGTATGGGGGATTGTCACCCTGTAAATGATCGTCGTGCCATAGTAGTTGCTTGACTGCTTGCCTCTTGTCCCTATACTTCTCCTTCTAAATATAATACAAAATTTTTCTTTCATCATCTACTACAAAAACACAACTTGATGCATGATCTTGGTCTGACCGCTCAAGCTAGAATTTGAGGGGAAAAAAAAAAGAAAAAGAAACTCAAGGTAGAATTTGAGAAGAAGTTAAAAAAAATCTCCAGCTATCAGCTGGAGAATCATACATGCAAAACAGCCATGAAAAATTTATAGTTAAAATTAAGAATTGTAACAGAAGTCTGAAAAATTTATACTTAAAATTAAGAATTAATATATAACAGAAATCTGTCTTCAATGCAAGGCATGAAGAAGTTAGCCACCATCTTTCAGGTTAAACTCGCTACCTGATGTTTGCAAAGTCACTTTACAAGTCCTTTGGGTGGGAGGGCACTATGTCTTCTCTTTGTTTCATAGAACATGAGGAGAGGCAAGGAGAGAAAGAGAATATGTCTGGAAGAATGCAGCATCTTTTGACAGCTTATTAAGGAGAATAAGCATCCAGGTCTTACAAGAAAAATGACCCTACATATGCATAAAAAGAAAAAAAAATCTGATTAAAAGTTAGGACACAGAGTTGGAACATGGGACCATTTGTTAGTTCTTCCAGTGGAACAAAGTCAAAGAAATTCCTCCAGTAATCATGTTGGCAGCTGGCAAGGGCAATATAGATGGCTGGTAATTAGTCCAGATACTAGGAACAAGAGAAGCTCCTCTTATGAAAAGCTGCAGACTCCAGTGCGTTACTGGACACTAAAACGGCAGGTGACAGTCAGTGTACACAAATGTAAAGGGACATACGTGAGGAAAAACATTCAGAGCCTTGCCGAGGGGTTGCCATGCCTTCTCTGGCACGATTTCATGGCCACAGTGTGAGGCAGGACACCACACTAGTCAGACTTTGTCCCAGTCAGGTAAAGTCGTTCTTATATTCATATAAGAGCGACTTAAAACTGTTGCGTCTGTTTTTGCTTTTGGCAAACTACTGGTCAAACATATACTGGAACCCTACAGAAGACCCAAGTTATTGCACAGTGAATAAGATGGAGGGTTGCCTTCTCTCTAAAACAAATACTAGTTTCATAATGGATTGATAAAGTTACAAACTGCTGCAGAAAATCTGCTCGGGCATCTGTGAGTGAATCATCTTACTGAGAACTTCTGCAAATACTGCAAATACGGCTTGAGCACTCTCAGTTTGGTGTATTTAAATATGCAATTAGCAATTTTGCACTTAGTGAAAATATCCACAAATGCACCCTAATTTATAAATCCTTACTATAGAGACAAGAAAAATCTTACATACATACATTTGCATGTGAGAAAAAAAAAAGCACACAAACAAACAAAATCCAGCAAAACACAAAAGTCCCTAA
>JAUBNY010000214.1:792980-817149 GCA_032275445.1 Crypturellus soui
GGGGGGGGGAAGCAAACAAACAAATAAAAGCAGAGAAAAAAAAAAAATCAATCAAAATGCAAAACTCCTAAAGATCATAATTCTTCTGGAACTCTACTGACTTGAACTAAAAATTATGCCAGATTATAATGGCTACAGCATCTGTTTTCAGGGCCGAGAGATTAAGCTTAAGATTGCCCTCTCTGCCAGATTCTCAATGCAAACCATTTGTACTTTATCACTAGGGAATTTTTTTTTTAAATCAGAAACTCTGTCCCCCCAGAAGAAAAAGGCTTTTTTTCCCTGTCTCATTCCTTCATTGTTCTTAGCAATACACTCATCTTTCTCTCCCTCCTTTTCCTCTTGACAACTGAAACACCTGCTATCCACTTTTTTTTTTTTTTAATCTGAAATCCGATAATAATGCAGCTCTTTGGCATGAATAAAGCCATATGTTACCATCATTTTTGTTTTGCTCCACAAAAGAAATTCCTGTATTTTAATTAAAAGATCAAATTTTAAAGGCCAGAAGAGATCATTATAATCTTCTGGTCTGACCAATTGTGTGCTATAGGTCAAAAATCTAATTATTATGAAACACATATGGTCCAGGCAAGCCAGACACCCTCTCTAGTAAATCATAAGCTGGAGGAAAAAAAGTAATGGCAAATCTACCACAGCCCAAGTTTAGTTGTTCCAGATGTTAAATTGTTCTCACTATTAAAAACACGTACCTTAATTCTAAACAGCAAGCAAAGCAGTAAATGACAGAAATCATACAATGGGCCCCTGCTGGCAGAACTGTGCCCAAATAGAGTGTATTGCAAAAGTGCAGCTGGGGTTTCTCAGCAGACACTATCACATGGGAGCATATAAAAAAAAAAATAGTTACTATCTAGCCTAAATTGTGGGCATTTATAATTTCTGCACAGGAAGTAATTTTAAAGAATTAATTTCTAGGAAGCAGGTTAGTATTCTGGATGACTTTTTAATTTCATTTTAAAGACAGACAAGCACAGGATTTGTCACTTTTAAAACTCTTTATAGAATGTAGCTAACCTAGAATGTAGTACATCAAGGAAAGATTTTTCATGCCTATTTTAGATATAAGGATATGCAGAAAGATGCTCAGTTATAGAAGTGCTACAAGTGAGTTCACCTCAGATTGCTGCAAGCAGAGCTTCTCTCCGAGGAACACCAACACATCACAGGCAGAGCAAACATCAGAAGTCAGCTTGGCCTGGACCTTGTTACATCTCTGTTATATGAAGATTTCTATCTATAAAGTTCTAAGAAAACAAATGCTCAAAATGTCAAGCAACAGCAGTGATGAGGAACAAGATCAACACCCTCTACCCTCCATAACTGGAGACCGTCACGGCTCACATGGAAGACAAAGGACCACTACGCCCAGCCACAAATAATGTTTTCAAAAATCGAGTTGAGTGACTTCATAATATGGGAAAAGGACTCTTGGGAGTCTCCTTGCTAACTGACAGCTCTAGTCTGTAAGTAATTTATCATAGGGGTTGGAAGAGGGAAATAACCTGGTGACAATCTGCAGGGAAAAAGGTGACAGTCTAGTTTTTAGCAAGAGAGTTATTCTGCCACCAGAAGCAAGATCTTTTACCTAGACAGCCACCTCACATACTCTGTCGGGAGCGCTGGTTCATTAACCCATCCGATGTTAACACCAAGAGTGGCATTTAAAAATTCTCCATAGAGCTGAAAACTGCTTCTGTATCAGCAGTTCGCATACGAATAACCTCTTCAGTCACACCCTCATATAAAGACAGCAAGAAAAAGTCTGGCTTGTCCCAGGACACCGAGATCCACAGTCTGAATAAGCAAGGTTTCCGTCAAATATTTATTACACCTCTGTATATGTTTTTATGACTGCTACCCTTGAAACTCCCCAAGCTTATCTTAACAATTGAAAAAAAAAAAAAAAATCTAGCATGCTTCACCTTGGCTGAGCAACAGCTGAAACGACTGTCTCCACGAGATAACCTTTCAACTAATCCTCACTAGTACCATGGCAGCTGTAGGCTGCTCACCAGCAATGCCTGTTTTTATACAGGGATTCACCGCAATTTACTTACACTGATGAGGCTGTTCACACACATTGTGTGAGTAAACCAGAGATCCCCCAACCAACTGACCCTCTGGGCGTTTACAGAGAAGCACATGAGAGATGAGACTGTTGCATCCTGTAACAGTTTACATGAAGGCGAGAAGTGAGTTGTATCACACCTTTGTGATGTGTGTTGTATCACCTGTGTGTGTAAAATTTGACAGGAGATTACACAAACACATTCACAGTTTCTATAAAATAAAATTCTATTCAAGCTGTAAAGTCAATAGAAAGATGGAACCAGACCCATTTAAGCAGACATTCGGCTTTTAAGTTTGCCTAAATGCAACTATAATAAATACTTTTGGTTCAGGCTTTCAGTAAGATCTCAAATGATGAGAGCTGTCATACAGCCAATAATTTGTTCTTCAGTAATTAAGGTACATGACTCGGGGCAATGTGAAGTACTTAAAACTCTTATAACTCATACTTGATCTCTAACCCTCATTAAAGTCCTGCATAATCCAGGCCTGAATCTGGTTCACATAAAAATTGATTATGAAAATTGTCATCATGTCTGTCATTCTTCCACTGAGCATCACCTTGCAGAGTCAGAGCAACAAAGGTATGTGCTATGACCAAAATCTGTTTTTTTTATTATTGAAACTATACAAGAGAAAAAAAAAAAGCACCAAATTTCTATTTACACAAGGCCCCAGATATGGCAGAACTATTGTTAACATTCATTGGCAGGGCCTCCTACCCATTCAAATGCCAAGAACACCTTAAGTAAGCATCTGAAAGCAAGAAAGTATTTTTTCTTTCCTCCCCTCCAAAGCTGAGTGTTTCAAAGGCACTTTAGCAAAAATTCTGCCTTCCCAAGGAAACAAGTATTCAAAGCCTGGCCCAAATAACACGCCCATGCTCACCTTTTTTGGAGCCACAAGTTATCTCCATTAGTAAATTTCACATCCAGAGCTTAAGTTTGTTAATGTAGGGGGTCTTAGGTGGCTTCCGGGAAGTTCACGTAGAAGAGAACATCCCTAAGAACATCCTCCTTTCTCTTTTGTGAGAGGAAGGTTGTAGAGGTACCATGTTTTTTACTGCATAGAAGTACTGCAAGACCCA
Organism: Crypturellus soui; assembly: GCA_032275445.1. NCBI lineage: Eukaryota > Metazoa > Chordata > Aves > Tinamiformes > Tinamidae > Crypturellus > Crypturellus soui. The sequence continues at coordinate 796,162 of JAUBNY010000214.1, forward strand.
CACACTCAAACACACCTCCAAGAGATGCAACCAAACTGCCTCTCTCACTGTCTCTCTCTAGCTACAGATACTGATTTTAATAATTTCCTTACTAATATCTCCTCTTCAGGAAAAGGGAGGTTACATCACTTATGCTAAAAGTTGCTTTATCCAGTTGTGTGATATAATGGTGTGCATTTCCCCCCACCCCTACAAGTAAAGTAAAACTTCTCTACTCATAGTTCTCCCATGTTTGTAGTCCAAGTGAGTGCCTCTTTTGTAAAGGTACAGAAACACATTCAACGGTTCACAAACAACTCAACAGATGAACTGAAAAGCTACTCAGTTTTGCCATTGATAACACAGTGAGAAGCCTCCCCTTTATAAGCAAAGTTACAGAAACCATTATATTCTGCTTCAACAGGCATACAAGGCACTATTTCAAAATACAACAATGCAATAGGTAGTATCAACTACAGCTTTCAGGCCACTTACAACCCTCGCACACTTTTCCATGGAAAACTTGTCAACACATTTTTGTGCAGCAACAAACAAAACATTCCTTGTGCCCTCTTCTGTTGAAGTGCATTTCCAATATGAGCAAAAAATGCTGCTTACATTTTCTACCCTGATCTACAGCACAGTTGGGTGGCAGAGGGGGTGGAGAGGGGGAAGCAAAAAAACAAAAAAGCCTTTTTCTTAATCCAATGGCAATTCTAATGTTTCAGTATGTCAAAGTTGCTTAGAAATGTATTAACAACAACAACAACAACAAACTTTAGTACTTTGTGTCAAATAGATCAACTAACCAACCAACAACAACAACAACAAAAAAACCCACTTTGTTTCAAGCTTGTTCCACACTAACCCGTGTATGCCTAAAGCAACTATAATGCCCCAGAGGGGTATACTCCCTACTCAGGCTGCATTTCCAAAGTGGCCCTATAGTATATGCCTTGCATGACACATGGTGCTCAGAGCAGTAAAAGCAGTGGGGAGTCAAGGTGAAAAAGAACTGCTCTGAGCTTTTATACCAGATGAGCCTTCACTGGCAGATGCAGTTTCATGATGAATCAGTTCCAAGCCCAACATTTCACTGTAGGTCTACAGCTTAAGAATTTATCAATTCAAACCAGGGAGTGGAAAATATATATATATATATATCCATAAAGTTAAAGGCCAACATCTACTGAAGTCCTCTTGGATACACATCCCTTTTGCTTTCCTCCTTGCAGTTCCATTTCTGACATCTCCTCTCCAACTTCTGTATTACCATAAATAAGGAACTTGTTTTATTTCATAAAAACAGGACGTTGCTTCTATTGAGAATACAAAAGTAGTATTAATTATCATGATTGACATCATACACACCGCATCAGAAAAAACAACCTCATTCAGGCTGCCTACAGCAAACCAGAGGCACATGCATAAGAATCCCTGCCAGGCCCTCTGAACTGTCATCTCCAAAGACAAAGCAATGGAGAAGGACCCTACTGATTTATAAAACTTAAGATAGTAGTTTCAAAGTTGACTTTTTGAATACAGACAGGGAAACATTTTTCAGTAACATGTACTGATATGCAGTGACATGTACAGTGTGTTCTTGTGCATCCCTGGCACATTACAGCTCTTTATTCCCATGTAAAAAGATAACTGCATCAAAACAGAAAGACTTCATTCCCTTGCTTGCTACAGAAACAGGAATGACTTCCACACAAAGCCAGTTAGAGAAAGACAGAACACTGCACATCAACGCTCCAGCTTCAAAGGGACATTCTTATTACTAGTGTCACAGTTATACAGAAAAATTTCTGCCTAGAAATCTGTGAAATTTTGCTGAAACTGGCCTTGAACACCATCACTCAAAGCCAAGGTACCTTCCAGTTTTGGCAACAACTCTAGTACAACACTTCTTTGAGGGAATTCCATGTTTAATTCCTTCTTAACTCTTTTTCAGTTAAATACAGACAAGAGAAATTTTAGTCAGCCCTCCCTGCACCACAAAAACAGAGAGCTGACAGGGGCTGGAAACCCACAATTCTCAACTACGGCTGGACCGGTGGGTGTCAGGGAACCTTCACATTTTGCTTTCTTCAGAGAAGACAGAGACTGTGGATGGAACAACGTAATTTTTTTCGTAGCAGGGAACACAAGGCTATAAACAAACAGCTCCAGACTAAACTGTGACATTTTAAAGGTTGTTTGAAAACTTACACCTTCAAAGGTTATTCCAAGTGGAATCAATAGCCACACGACCTGGTTTAAATTCTGTCAAGATGACCCACTCAGGGGATGATTTTTTTCTGCCTCAACTCCATTTCTTTGGTAAGAAGGCATTATTGGTTCTTTGAAACTAGGTTAGGCCTCAAGGAAACTGTTGTTTCTGAAAAAATATTGCATAAAAAGATGAAATGTAACAGTGCAATAAAATTTCTTTAGAAAAATATATATAGCTGTGTAGGTAGAGCAGGCAGTTACATTTCATGGTTATAAATTCGGCCATCCTGGCTCAAATTAGTCACCTATCTATTAATCTGATTATTCAAAGAAAAAGAGGTAGGGGAAAAAAAGTTTATCAAATTACCAAAGCACACATTCAGAGGCTGCCATTAGTAACTGCAGTGCTCGAGATGTAAGAATTTGTACCTCTTAATCATTTTAATAGAAAGGCAAGTGCTATTACCAAACATAGTATGTTCTGTCTTACTAAGAGATAGATGATTCTTTTCTTCAAAGGCATGCACATATTTTTTCTTTCAGCACAACTAACCATGTTTCCCTCCCAATCATTATAAAGGCCGTGGTTGTCTGCTTATGTCTGAGTTACGACTGTGCCTGGGATTGTAAAACAAACCTAACCAATTCAAACTACCACCACAGCTCTCTATTTTTTAAGGCTTGTTTTTTAGATACTTCAAGTTATTATTGAGGCATTTTCTTTGAAAATATTTATATCACATCCCTTTAAAAAACAAAACAAAACAAAAAAAACACCTTTCACAATATAGGTATTAATCAGCTCCAGCTCCAGCTAAAGCACCACTATTTAGATGTGACCCAAACACAGCGATTTACACAGATAGAGAGTCAGGTTGAAGACTTTCAAGTATCTATAAAACTCTGATCACACAGCATGTCTGATTTCTCTTAAACTCACGTAGAATTGATGCAGTTAACATCACTTAATAGTTCTTCCTCTTTTCAAGGCATTGGCCCATGGACAGATTGCTGGATAGCTGAACATCTACCACACGTCCCAGTCAGCAATATAACTGAAGGGACTGAGCAGAAGAAAGCAATGTCCTGCTCCTGCTCCATTTTGCTCTAATCTCAGCAAAGGTTTTGAATGAGCAGTGCATGGGTTTTAAGAGCAGGCTATAGAGCTACTGCCTCATACCACATGCTCACCTGCAAAGGCTTAAAAGAAACTGGAAGTTGAACATCCATTATTTTTGATATGTGGAGAAGAGGACACCTGTTACCCAAAGCTGCTAAAAACTTTAGTTATTGCATGTAGGGAGGGGGGAAAAAAAAAAAAGAGAAAGAGAGAGAGAACACCTCTTAACATAAAAACAAGCTGTAACACAAAACAATGAAGACTTACTGTATTATTAGAAAGTGATCATCATACAACTTAAAGAAAAGAAAGTTTGAATCTTGCACCTGCTATAATCATTGATTTTTGGGGGGCCTTGACTACTGTAAAGTTCTAAATACTTATTAAGTTGTCTTATAAAGCAAATCTGTAATCCAAAAAGTAATAACTGCTTTGGGGGGATAATCACAGTTTCTGCTGCTACTAGCAGGGCATAACCTTCCCTTTCTCTGCAATTTGCAATAGTTTGTTTAAGCTGAACAAACCCAGCCCTTCCTGAGGAGACTGCTGTGTTTTTTTAGCTAACGCTGGCCCAAACTTAGCAAGTTCCTCACTATTTACATAGAGAAAAGCTTTTTGCTATTTGCATATTTAAATGGACATAAATGAAGAACTAGGGCTTTGGACTTGTGCTAATAAAGCTGTATTATGTCACCTGTCAGATCAATAACGATCGCTGTTAAGACTCAGCAATCAAGCTAAGGATCTGTCTCTCACAGAGGACTGCGAGCACTTCAGCGCTTCCATGAATACGGCTGTTATTCCACATTGTTACGATATACAGAAAACTTGCAGTCAGTTATCTGGATCAGATACATTGTCTAGAACTCAAATACACCAGTTTAACAAACAATTTCCCCCCCACCCACCTGCAGCTTAACTTAAATATACAAAGTAACAGCAGAAGTGAACATTCACTGCTGAAGTAAAAACATTTCCTGTGAATGCATAAGATGCTTTTAACCTTTCTTATGCTGATGTTAGTAGCAGACAAATCTGTATTAAACATACTTATATTTTAATTATATTGCAATATACTTTCTTATCATCTTCTCTTTGCAAGAAAAAAAAAATAAATCAGATTAAAATATTCAAGGTAGCAAAGATAAAGACCACCCCTAAAAACCTACAAGAAAATTTTATAGCAGCCATCAATGGAGATAAATTCAATATAAATAAATAGGAAATGAAATACATGGTAAAGGACCACCCTGACTTTGCATATTAGGAACAGAAGGGGAACAAAACAGAGTAGCCTTAGGCCACAAGGGATATGAACGAACTCTAGCTGCACGATGGCCTCTCCAGCTCAGACGGAATAGGGCACAAGAATTGCCAAGAAAGGCAACGAAACGTCAGGAAAAGGGAGGGATCAGGGAGGCACAGGAAAGACAAACGTGGGATAATAGAAGGACAGGGATAGAAGGGACTGGTCGTGTGTAAAGAGCAAAGCACGGTTCCTTACAATAATGCACACTATGCCCTGCCAAACTTCTTCCTACGGCCACTGGGCACTCCAGAATCATATAGCGAACCAGAAAGACCCCTGGCAAACTCAGAGAGGAAAATTAGATGCGGCTATTAACTAAAAGGCACAAGTTTCAACTCAAGATATCAGGGTCGGAGTGTAGGAGGGCACGTGTAACACTGCTCTACATGGGCTTTTGATCTAACGCAGTCAATTTCATATTGACTATTACAACACAGTCAATACTCAACTCTTGTTAATATTAGAGGGGAAACTTGCATTCTACAAAATGAGCTAAGTAACATGATAATCACTCCCGCTGAATTACACAGGACACTCAGGGTTGGTACTTGAAAGCTGTAACATCTCTGCTACTGAGGGCTGTTCAGTGCCCTCAGCTCCTGAACATTTTTAAGAACACTCTCTGTGTATCGCATCCGTAAGTCACTCGGCCCACAGAGCTAAATTAAACACACCGTCATTGGCCTTAAACCATGTAAACACAAAGAACTGCATAGCACTGTTATTTTTGAACTCACTTGTCTTTCAGACTATGGAGTTAAGATTTAAACATTATCTAGTAAGCACAAATCGCATCATAGGGCATCATTATAGAAACACTTTAATCCCTTTCCTAAAATGAAAAATATTCGGAATTGAAAGGCCTCTAAGCCATATCCTACCTTCAATATTTAAAGACTTTTAAATAAATTGCAGATATAGATCTTAAAGACTAGGTTATTCACAGTTTCTCAAGAAAACAGTGAACAGATTAATTATGAGAAGGTGGCAGGGTTTCCATATCAGTTCTGTATCATTTCTGTATCAGACAGATCACCAGAATACTGAAAACCAGAAGAGGGACCTCAAAGATACTTTATTATGAAACGTTCATCAAGACAAGAATATCAAAACTGTCAATTACCCAGGGCTCTGCAACCACTGCAGCATCTCAGGCAATGCACCAGGCATCAATTTCCCGATCTGAGTGTAGATGCACGACTAGGAAACCAACTTTAATGCAAGCTTTCAAGGCTTTCATTTTATTTTTTACTTTTTTTAAAAAATACAGTAAATACTTAAAGCAATGGCTTCATAAATGTATAAATGCTATGACTGGCTGCCAACTAGTTGCCAACAGGAGATAAATAATAAGGAGATAAATAAACATTATATTTAAAAGACTCTTCCTGTGTTAGGAATAGAAAAATTACATATTATCAAAACACACACTGAGTAATGGGTACAAGACGCAGGAAGAAGGAATTATTAGCACTCTATTTGGAAGTCTCTGAAGATAGGAACCATTTAGCAGAAATTTCTAATGGTAAGTTTCAGGATGGCAAGATGAAGCTGTTTTTAGTGATGAGAGAAGGGAAGAATCCCTGTATGTAGGAAACTTAAGCTACAGTTTTTCCCAAACTTTTGAGTTTACTGACATGCTTCAGTTATATTAAATATACATAATGAAATTTTGAAAACACCTGAATCTACCTAAAGACCTCAGCTTGTTCATACTCCAGGAACAAATTAAACTGAATATTGCCAAGTATTTCAAAATAGAATGAATTACTCTATCGCTTAACTAGTACATTAAAACAATCAGTTTGACAATTTTTTTTAAGCATGTACTTCAAAAGGTAAATTTAAGGACATTCTCAGAGCACTTTTCATTAACAGCAAAAAAAAAAAAAAAAAAAAAGTCTGTCTATGCTTCTAAGTCCCTACGGCACATCTTGTTTTAGAGATCATAGGGACGTTTGTTATCCACTTGGTGTCTATTATGCTAACAAGTGCCAGCACTTCCATTTAATCCATTCTGGAATGTCTGCTGTATCTTACTGTGCCTTCCTGTGTCCATGAATGGTAAACTAAGCATTCCTAGTTGGAAGACATCTACATCTACTTATAACACATCTTCTAATTTACAAAGTATCTTCTAATTTAATTTGTCTGAGTATTCAACGAAGGCGACTAAAACTGATTAGGGCTTCTTGTACAGCCAAATGGATGTTACAAGTTTAAGTATATAAATTTGGCTAAATAAGTTTTCTATTATCATCTGACAATAACAGATTAATTGTAAGGCAATTCATCCCACATCACAATAGGGAGTATCAAGGCTCAGACCAACACACATTAATTTACTGGTCTCAAAACAGCTTATGACATTATATATACACACACACACACATATATATATACATATACATACACACTTATTCGATTCTTCTGTTAGAGGATTCCAGAGGAGATGGCTTTATCAACTGATAAAGTGATCTACATTTTAAAAATATCTGCAAATTACTGACAAATTACTGTCAAATAGTACTTCACAATGCCAGTGACAGATAGATCAAGGATGTCTAGTAACAGGAGTGTAGGAATTGAGACTGGTTACTGCCATGTTCAATCTCTTGGTAGAAAGGCAAAGAACTGCTTTTGTATAGTCTGGGGCCAGTTAGCACCATAAAAATCTATGCCAGTTCTTGTTCAGACTAAGAACTGTAAGGAAATATGCCCATCTTCCGCAACCAAATGGGTTTCAAGTATCTTCCTTAACTAGTCATTGTCTTAAAAGAAAAACACACAAGAAATTGTGTTGGTTTGTATTCGGCTGCATCATACTCTTACCTCTAAATTAAAAATAAGAGGAGGTGCCAACAATTCTAAACTTAAATTCTACATGTTATTATCTTAGTAGCTGCGTAACAATCCCAACAAGTTCAGGAAAACTGCAGATGTTTCTAGTATATTCCAGTATCTCAAATAGTGACTAAAAATTAACACAGACACTAAGCCATTGAGCATTCCCTAATAAAAGCTGAAGCGGTGTTATATATATACAGTACACACAGGATTGGATACTACCAGTGATATACTTATTGCCAAGCAAGAATTAAGTAACTTGCCATGGTAAGATTCAGGGGTTTTGGGGGGTAGTAAGGAACAAGGGGGTTGACTTGACCTAGAGAAGCAGACTCAGTAAAATGAGTTCATTACCCTTGTTTGCACTTCACTGAAACAGCTTTGGAAGCCAATAAACTCTCTTTCAAATGTTTTCCATTCATCATCTGTATTTCCCACAGCACTCCACCCCGCTCATATCCTTCCTGATCTGGGTTACTTAAAAATAACCTTGAATCAAGAAAGAAATATCAGGAAATTTAAATGGAAATGACAGCTGATCAACCCCTAATAAAATGTACATCATCTTAAAGACATCTCAGACATCTCATCCCATTTGGTATATTGGGAAATCTTAAGTCACACCTGCATTGTAAATAATTAATCAGAGAAGAAAAACAAACTTTGTTTACAGTGTTCCAGTTTTATACATTATGCAGTTTCACAAATGGTGAGTATTCCCTGAACATATGCAGAGAAAGAAAATCAAAAATAAACAGTAAATCACCTGAAAAAAATACTGATATCTAAAAGATGAGGAAACACAGGAATTAAGAGGGTAGCAAATAAAATCCTGCTAGCACTAGCACCAACACTAGGCCTTCTTACAGCATTTTTTAAATATACTGAAGCTGAAAACTCCACTGTCCCTCTGCCCCTATAACAGACAAAGTCTGAATTAGATCCCAAGTTATATTGCACTTCCTAGAGTAACAAACCTAAGTATTTTGTAAATATTATTACTGCTTAGCATTAAGAGAAAATAAAGCAGAAAAAATACTTAATTATGAATATATTCCAAATACACCAGGAAGAGCAAAAAAAGGCCTCAACTCAAGTTGCCAAAGTTACATATCACTCTTCTCATTAGTGCAAAAGGTTTAAAGTTAACTTTATTCAGGTAGCATAACACTTTTTCTTGCTACAACTTAGACGTTTGCCAAACTAGAATGACTATTTTAAATTTAAATCAGATGGGAAATGATTAGAAAGAAAACAACCTCCTTCACTCCCACAGAAAACAGAAAAAACAGCAGCAGAAAACATATGCTACATATAAGCTGCATTAATGTGCAGGGAGAAGCACCACATCACAAAAGCAGAGGAAGCTGCAAAGAACTTTCATCTCTCTTCACACAGTTCTTAACAATTCTGAATTTGAATTATGCTTCTCAGTAACACACCAACGAAGATGCTGAGCCAAATGTACATTTCTTCCAGAGGGGGAAAAAAAAAAAAAAAAGCATGACTGATCTATGTACTGCAAGTTAAGACATCTTGGCACAGGTATCTCTTTTTCACCCTTGACTTCACCTCCTAACAAAAACAGAGAGAAAGAGTAAGAAAACAGAAAAGTCTTGCAATTCTTCCCTTACCAAAATAAAAATAAATTAAAAATCCTATCACTTGGACCATGGGCTCTGTCGTAGAACTCAATGTACTGGAGGACCACTCTACATCAACTTTCTCTTGCATCTACATTAACAGACCATGTCCTGAATTGTATTTTTACAAGCAGACCATAGTTTTAAAAGTGTGAGGTAGGTAGAACAGATTCAGAGCGCATATGTATATCACAAAGTTAAGGTATATTAAAAGAAAGGTGTAGGTATTGACAGTCTATCAAAGCTGTATGTTGCTCGTACTTCAATACAAAGAAACAAATAAACCTCATACAATTTTCTGTTATAAATGAGAGCAAATTTTCTCCTCTGCCACACAAAGCAGCAGAGTAGCTCCTTACCCATTCTATAGAAGTACAGAGATACATTTAACATATGCTGAGCTTCCCTTGTATAAAGCGTGGGTACTTGTGTCCATATGTGTGATCAGCACATGCAGAGCACACTAACTGATGCCTCTGTCACGTGGCAGACTCGGTGTTGCACAGAGAAAGGTGCCGCCTACGATCTCCAATCCTGTAAGAGAGTACATGGGGTTCACCTGAGCAAAAATGCTGATACCCCTGGACCACATAAAGACATCATTAAGACTATGGATGGATTGAAAGACAAGAATTGTGTCCTTAAGTCATCAAGGATTAAGAAAATCACTGATTTTTTTAATTAAGCTGCAGTAATATAGAGAGAACATGCTATATACTGCATATAACTGTCAAATTGTCATAAATGAAGTTGTCACAATAAGCAGGCAAAATCCAAACATCTAAAGGGATTAGGAAAGAGGGAAAAAGAGTCCTAAAACACAGGATCTTTTAAGGCATCCCTCACCCAAATATTTCACGAACCACTGAGGAGGTCAAAAAGCACCACTAAAGACAAAAATCAAAACTGCTTTTAAAAGTATTTGGAATCACTATGTGATCTTTGCAAAGCAAATAATTAGAGCTCCCTCTGAGCATTTGGATTCTTCTACAAGCAACCTAAAAGCAGACTCAACAGTTACCACCGTAATATATTTGTCAAGCAGCTGATTCACTAGGTCTCCATCCAAGGCCTTGCACAGTCCTCAAGTCTTAGAAATCAAGCACCTTTCCCAGAAAATTAAAGGTAAGGAAATAACTTGGAAATCTGACATACCAAGACAAGTATCTGAGACATGAGATAAAGGAGGATGCTGAACCACTATGTGGGTTGTGGTCACAGGGGTCCCTCCTCCAGGAAGACATTCTGTGAGGATTAGAGGTGAGGAGCCACGCAGAAGCAAAGATCAAGCACTCCCGTGGAGATCACAACAGTTCTCTGCAGCAGCAGAAATGCTACCTGGGCTTAGCCAGGCAGCCTATCCATCCCACCTAAGGAGCTGCACGAAGCCAGTAAACATTGTATGTGAACTGTGAACTCTTGTTTAAGTAACCTCCTGCACACCGTACACATCAATAAAAAGACTTGGTTCTTTACCATTCCCAAGAAAGGGGTAATAGAAAGCTAGGGTCTCATGGTAGACTAGGAAATACATTATTCTTGTCCTATCAAGCTACTGAACCAGTTGGACACAAAATATGTTGGGAAGGGACGAGAAAAGACACAAGTGCTGAAACAAGTCATACACAGTTACTTGTTTTGGTCATCTGTGCCCCTTGCTAGCACTTGGAAGCATTTTCTGGGGTGATCTGAGCAAAAGGAGTAGAGAGACTAAACAAGTTCACAGGGCATGCGTTCAAGAGCAATCAAAAGCTCTGATCTACGCATTAGCTCCATGGAAAAGCAAGCAGACTGGGATGACAAAGCAGGCAGGACGGAATTTAAGCATGAAAAAGCAGACACCAAGGGAAAAAGATTGAAAGGACACCACTAGAAAGATGAAATAAATGTGTACACAACAATATCAAATTAATTTTAAAAAGGCAGAAAAGGAATGAATTTCAGTTATTACAAAAATCAGTCTTGCCAGAGAAGAGACATTCTGCTAGCTTAAGTGCCATTAAGAGGACTTACTCTAATTACAAAGAACTGATTTCCTTAAGAACGATTATCTCAAAAAGTAAAGTCATCTTCCAATTCTAGAAGCTAAGTGCATCAAAATCAAACTGCTTGAACGCTTGAAACGGGAGGTAGGAGACAATTTTTCCCAGCAGTAAGAATCTGTAAGATCACCCCAACAGATCCGAGTGGAAGAGTGAACTGAAGTCACTAACTTCTATAAGACTATCAGGAATATCCCAGCTGTAGGTTTTGTGAGTAGGTCCTTCTCAGGCCTGACCCAGTGTTTCTCCTGTATGTAGAAACAGGGACATGTTACCTTATGACTAACTTGTTAACAAGTTTTCCACTCCCCCATTAACTACAGATGAATATCCTGAAATACTGCAAGGATAAATAGACATCACCATGCAGATGGTGCTACCCATACCCTAACAGATGGACTATTAGGCCTGTTTTACTATTAAGGAAGACAGTCAAGAAACTCATTTGTCAGGAGGCCATACAGAAGGAGGGCCTAGGAAGTGCGTGCACTCACATCTCTCATATCCCAAGCAGCCATCCTACTGCGAGTCACCCAGGTTGCAAGTACACATACGTACACATGTATTTAGATGCTTTCAAAAAAGTAAGAAGTGAACGAGATACCAAAAAAGGGTGACATTTACAGAAAGTCAATGAACTTTAAGAAAACCTACTTGAGAATCAACAAGATATTTATTTTTTTTTTCAATGCTGTATGAAAGGTAAATTATTTAGCTTATAAAGAACCACCTGGCATTCTTTTAAGTTATCTACAGAAAGTACATTTGAATGGCTGCCTTTTTACTTGCTTCCCTTTGCTGGCATGCAGCCAAGATACCTGCTGCTAAGTTACAAGAAGACAGCACAGCATTAAGGCAGGAATTTCTCTTTTAATCATTTTAAGATTAGTGTATGTGGTGCAGACAGGACCTCTCTGTAGGTCTGTAGCAGATTTCAGATTGCTGATTTTGGAGCTCTCTCAGGTCGCTGCACATTTTGGACCATATAATACTGGACACCAGCTAACTAGGCTTCCCCTTCCCCTCAGGCCACAAAGTAATGCACTTACGAAACTTCCATCTGCAGCAGGCAGCACAAATATGAGAACAATTAATCTATGACCTGCATGCCCAAACCTATTATGACCACAAATCTGCACCAAAAGGAATTATTTCTTTTTTTTTCCCCATAACATTGTATATAAAAATGTTTTTCAATCCAGATGATCATTAATAACTGAATTTCACATTTGACTCATTTTTTTGGCTTTAAATTACAAAGTCAAATGCACAGAGATCAGGAGGAGCTATACCTGAAGCTGCCCTGTGCATTCTTAGTTCAATCCAATGCCTGTTCCACTGCTTTCTCTGACTCCTAGGTGCTTGACTTTGCATCCCCACAGCCCATTCACATACTCTTGAATTGCCTACAATACAAGAGGCAGCACAGGACTACACACAACAACACATTAATATAGAACAGCATCAGTACTGGAGACTTGGCACCAGCACTGGCACCAGGGAACTGAGCTGATGGAGCGACAGAAGCAGCCTTGGCTCCTCTCCTGCACTGGGATAACCACTAGAGGGACAGGAGGTCGTTCGGCTTTGCATCAGCTGTCAGAAAAATAACAAGTTTCAAGACTTGTTAAGTTCTAGTACCAGTTTTGAACTAAATATAAATTGGTTACTAGGACCTCCTCTGACCCAGCCTGTTTTGTGGACACAAGTATCAAGTGAGACGCAGTCACTTGTTTTGTCAGTCTTGATTGCTACATTCCTTCTTGCAGTGGTGAAGTTGACTGCTCTGGAAAGAGTCACACCACAGTTAACCACAGTTATGGCCCTGCTCGCACTCCAAACACAACAGCCTGATTCAACTTCCATTTCTGAAGCAAACACTTACTAAGGGAAAAGAATGAAAAGCAGAGAGGAAAAAACACTAGCAGTCAGATACAATCATTCTAAACTTCCAGCATGTGAGGATCCAGCATATAACAAAAATATCAAAGAGAAAGCATTAATAATATGGCAGGTTTGAGGAGCAACATGAGTTTCAAAACTTCATCCACAACTACAAACACTCAAGGGGAACCTGTACTGCCTAGAACTCCACTAATGGCAGTGAGATGGAGATGACACACATGGCACTTGAAGCTACAGGAGCAGCATCCCACTCCCCATCCTACTACTCTATGCAGGCATCTCCAGAGTTTATAATTTATGAGACGTGACATTTTAAAAGAGCAATACAGTGATCTTGCAGGATTTAAGAGATTATAGAGGACACTGTTATTGCAATGCAATGGAAGTTCTACAGTAAATTAAGAACATGAGTTATACCAGGTCAAAGTTGAGGAATGATTAAGAAACAGATAATGAAACTGCAGAAGCAAGGAGGAAAACTGTAAAGGAGAAACAGAATACAATCTCAGATTCCTCTCAGTACTTAAGGCATTAAAAATAAGTAAATAAATAAAAATCAGAAGATAGTGAAACTGGTTAGAGCATTAAAACAGCAAAAATAAAATAACATAAGACAGGATTGCTCAACTTAGTAACAGTTTTTAAACATGCTGATGAAACCCTTGATTTGTTCAGAATGTATCACTCATGGAAAACATAATATAAATATTGAAATAGCTGGACTGGCCAGGGGAAGCCTCTACTTCTTTACATGTTAATAATGTTACTCTGATTTTTCAAATTTCCAAAGACTCTTTGAACTGCTGTAGGTTCATAGATTATACCTGAAGAATTTATGGAAAAAAATGGGAAAGGTAGCCTATTACCATAATCTTATATTCATACTTCAAGCAGAAAAGCTTATGGGATTAGCAAGTTAAAACACAATAGAAGTCAGAGTTGTACTCATACATTCATACGCATTTAGTGTAGCGGTGCAGTGCAAAAATAAGCCTGTCCCTCATTAGTCTCCTATATCAGTAACAGCTGCTACACAGGAAAAGAGAAGAGTTACTAATTTTCTTCAATGATAAAAGCAGGCTTAGAAGAGTGTCTTTCTGATTTGCTGTGGCTCATGATTGTGGTCAGTTAGAAATCAGGCAAAAAAGAAAGAAAAAAGAAAAGATCTTGTCATCCATCCAAACAAAAATTAACACTTCTTCTTTCCAATCTATGAGAGCGCTCTTTTATCTAAATTTGGCCAGGTCATTACCACTTATGAAGCACAGAAGTGAGACAGCTCAGGATGCTCACTTTGAAAAAGGGGCATGTGCTGACTTGGACTTGTCAGCAGCCAGAGCATCAACGGTGTTTGAAGCTGTGGATCTCTGTAGATCACTATGGCTAGCAGTAAAACCTGCTGCTGCTAAGAACAGCTAAAAATGGTGAGTTGGAATTTTCAGATCTCATTATTAATGTAGACTTCATGCAACTGATGATATACTGCACTGGAGCTACAAGCCTGCACTTTCTGGGGTAAAACTGCTCTACCTCTGTATGTGGAGTCTTGGAGAAAAAAGCCAAGGGCACTGCAAGCTGTTTCCTTCCATGTGAAACCAAAGTTGAAATCAAACAACAGGACACTACCTAGAACGCCCCACTTGCAAGGAAAGCACAAGGTTCTCTATCAGTCAGCCTTCTCTAGACACATGAAGCGCTACTGGCAACTACAGTACTTCTACAGCACAACTACAGTACAGACTTCATTGCTAGGAAAAACATAGTATTGACATATGAGCCTGAATTGTAACTAATTGCACTAAAACAAACCCTGCCATTTCCATCTTTGAACAAACTGCTTGGAAATGTAGACATACTGCAAGTGACAAAATGAGACTTGTGATTGTACATGGTCAAGCCGAGTAATTGTAAGTTTTTAAGTGCAACACTACTAGCACAAACTCAAAGAGACTAAATTAAAAAATAAAATATATTTAAACTAAGACAGGTAGAAAAAATGAAGAGAACAGAGTTCAGAAGATACTGCTAAGAAACCTTAGCATTAATATATCTCAAATTTTCTGATTGTCAGTAATTTTCTGATTACTACTGCACATAGGTTTTGTTCACTTAGTGTCATATTAAGAAGTTCAGGAAAATGCAACAAACACTTGGTACATGCTAAAATATTTGTCTGATGTTTCTGGTCGTTATCCTTTGGGATGAAGTTCTACTTTGTATGCTTTTGTACTTTCACTGCTTGACATTTTACCTGTTAGCTAACTAGAAATGCCAGCAACTCCACAAATAAGTCTTTGCCAAGTAACTTTCATCTTGGGATATAATTAGGGTGGATGCACTTTAAACAACATTAAAGCATATTGTAATTATTTCAGCATCTTAAAATATTTCCCAAAGAAACGTGAAAGACTTCATTCTCTAGTTTCTCTTCAATAATACTTTGTCTCCACAAAATCTGGACCTGCTACATTCATCCATGTTCTTTGACTTATTTTTTATACGAAGATATTCAGGTGATATCTTTTGTTGCCATTTGTCCTCACGTGTAATACTCAAGAATATAACCAACCAGTCTCCAGTTCCTAATCCATCCTGATCCTTGACATGGATTAAGATAGTCAAAGTTTAAATATTATATTATTCTATGGCATCTATATTCTCCAATTTATGCATATGTGGATTTTTTAAGAGAAAGACAACCCTAACAGAAACACACATTTTCAAGAATCATCAGTAAATGTTTAGAAAATATTTAACTTTTGACAAAACAGCAATAAATTCGCCCATGATTTTTCCTATTCCTTTTTATATCCCCAAATATGCTCACTGCTGAGCTAAGAGGTAAACACCAGATTACAAAACATGCATTAAGGAGCAAAGTTTAGTCAATAGAGAGATCACAAGGATTATACTTTTCTATTTATATATGCCTGTTGCCTGAGGGCCAGAAAGGGGACCATAAGTTCTCTTGAGAACTCCAGATGAAGGGTCAGGAGCATCCTCTTCAATGCAGCTTGCCTTAAGTGGAAAGCAATGGCAGCGATCAGTTTTCAGGTTATTCTCTACATGTATCTCAAAACAATCTAGCATTTACATCCACAAAATAATCATATAGTCTCATGACAGTCACCAAATGCCACTGAAGGACAGAGATCACCAGGGAAAGTAAGCAAGGCTGTCTTGACACAAGAATCCCACTCACTGATCAGAACACGCATCCCAAAAGTGCTAATATTTCACTTTTGCACTGGCCACTTTTTTTTTTCATTTTGGAATTACGACTTTCTTTAAGACTAGTCCATAAAAAATCCATTACAATAATGTTTTTATTTAAAGCAATATCACTATTTGTATAATATGTTGCCAATTAGAGAAGATCCACGATCATAAAGGATGCCCTAGACACCCACTAGACTAACCCATCCCTTCCGAAACAGCAGGAAATTTCTAAACCCTGGGCATCTGTGTCCGACTTTCAGGCAGTTACTTGCCAACACACAGGAAAGGAAATTTATGGACCACACTCCACCTGAAGCTGGCAAGCTCTTGCGGAAATCTCAGCCCTCCACAATGTCTATCAGACATAGGACCTTGGCTCAGTAAAAGTGCCTAGTTTGGGTCTAGCTCAGCAAAAGTGAAGAGATTAACTTCTAACCGGTTATGACACCTCAGACAAATGACTAAGTGTTGCTACAAGGTCTCATACTTACATAATTAACAGAGGTAAAATTTTGGGGTGGAATATGTCTTCCTTATCATTTCAAGGAATGCATATAAAATGAATGTAAAAATCACTATGTCTTTTATAAAATAAATACGGAGCTACAGGAAGCCATAAAAATTCAAATAATTGGATTTTGTTAATCTGTGGGGACAAAGAGTTAATACTGCATTTAATTTTGCTAAGTGGGAGGAAAATTATTGTTGGCAAGATACAAAGACAGAATAGTCTCTGCTGAAATCGTACAAAAAAACCTAAAAGCTTAAATACCATAAGACAATTTTTCCCATAATAGCTATAGTTGGATATTTTGGTGCATTCAGTACACCCTCATGAAAGAAACTACACATACACACCACCTCCCAATATAGATAAAAATACTGATTTATATTCCACTATATACATGCTCCCAATATTTAAAAAAGATAGTTAGCAATACTCAATCTCCTATGAAGCACTGCAAAAAGCACAATGTTTAGACATTTTATTTTTCCCACTCACTAATACAAACCCATTATCTTTCCAGGAATTCTGGATCAAAAGTTGACACTCATTCTCAAAAGCACTGTCATAGTGCAGTACTTGTTGGGAACTACAGTTGGTACAGTCTGTATGTTCATGCATAGAAAAACATCTTAGTTAATATCAGAATTTAAACTTTTTGAAGTGCAACATTTTCACGTCTAAATTGTTTTGAAAATAATCTACTTCCACACTGTTGTTCTGTCAGTAAACCATTTTTTCCTGAAATTATCTAGAAATAAGATCACAGTGGGTAGCAACAACTGTTTGCCACTTATTTAAAAAAAAAGAAATATCTAAAATTTAAGGGACTTAAAAACACTTTTCTTTAACATTATAGCTCTTCATGATTTTTAGGAAGAGCTAGTAATACACTTGGTCTGATGCTATATTCCCAGAATATTAACTGATTCATATGTTACACAGTTCTTTAAGAAAGGTACTGCAATTTTGAAAGAATTTGACTTATACAGAATGAAAAAATACAGTATATCAAAGTAAAGGATAACTTAAAAAAAAAAAGAAAAAAGTACATTATCACTGTCATTTTTAATCTCTTAATGTATCAATGCAATGAACAAAGTAATTTGGTATCTTCTATTAAAGGATAAAATAGTTGCTGTACTTTTGCAATGTTTCTTCATGACAGATTGCTACACGAGCATAACAGCACCGGTCGTGGTTTAAATGTGAAGTCATTAAATTGCTGCATGTGTTGGGAGTTACATACTCCTTAACACATTTGCCAACTGACAGAATCTCCTATATACAGAAGCGCATCTCCAATAGTCACCTCCAATGAATTCTATAAATCTTTGAACAGAATTTTATCTGACATATGATGTGACAAGAATACTCAGTTCAAACTAAAAGGATTTATGAACTTGGGAAAATAACACTTATTTTTTCTGCATGCATATTCCATAACCTTCAGTTACATAGCTTAACTAAAAAGCATTACTTTTTTGAAAAGTCATTCAAAGGAAGCTGATAAAACTCTTCTGTGATTAACTGCTGAAAGCCAAACAAAGTTCTGGGTGCATCGGATATCATTCTCATTTTTCTGGTTGGTTGTTCCCTACTTATTTCAATGGAATTCAAAGAGAAATAATTTAAAAAGAAAATTCTTCTTCACTCAAAAAAAAAACAATTCATAAAGTCTCCAACTGCTACCCTGAACTACAGCCTCCTCAAGCTGGTCCAGCTGTTCTGATGCGCAGCACTGTATTTATCACACAATTCTAATGCTGCAGATTTTTCCTATCAGACACAACAGTTACTAAAATGCTTTGCTCATGAGCTACCGAGCAAAATAAGATCTAAGCCAAGGAAACCAAACTTAACTACAAGATATGATGAATGAATCCTGAACACAGACCTGTCACCATTCCCCTTTCCTTATTGTTTAACAGTATAGCAGGTACCACTCCAGTACCTAAACTTCACAGGCAGTTACAATTCAAATACCTTATTTTTACTTCATCCTTTTTGGAAAAGAGAGTTTTAATTTAAATTTATTTTAATTAAAAAAACAAACAAACAAAAAAACACTTTAAAATTGGCATACAACTTCCTATCTGCTTGACTTTTGTGATTAAATCAAGGAAAAAAACCCTAGCATCCTTTTATACTGTCAGGAGTTAACATGTATAGAGTATTGAGTTTCCACTCTCATGTGATTAAGATAGCTTTGTGTTCCTCTGTTATTAGACTGAAGATTCACATTTACTACTTTATGCTTGCAAGGATTTCCCTTTCTAAACAGAAATGTGGTCACAAGTTTTACATTGATTATTTGGCAAACACTTTCACTCTTGTTATTATTGATTAGTTTTACTCTCCAAGGGAGGTTCTTCTTCACCTTAGCAATGCATCTAGATGAATATAAAAGAAATGGTGTGTTTTTATTAAAGAGTTACTATCCGTAAAAATTACTAACAATGACCATTACCATTTCATATCAGGTGAAAGGTGCTTTTACAGCGAAGAGAAAAGAAAAAAAAAAAAAAAGATGTTTGTAATGGTCTGCCTTGAATATTCATCTGTCTTGAACACTGAATCAGAATCTCAGGGGGAAAAAAAATGAAGCGTTCTTCCTCTTTAATAGCAGTTCGCTATTAAAAAAAAAATAAACACAGTTGATGTTCAAAGGAAAACATATCCAGCTGGCTACCCTGTAATTATTTTGTCTCTGTACCACTAAATATAATTACAAATGACTCAAATGTCCATCACTACAAGAACACTATGCAAGATTCCCAAAGAAAAGATATGGAAAAGCACTGTTTTCATACAGTTCTCTCAATATCCTAACAACACTAGCAATAAACAAGTATAGTGAGCTCCTATAAAGGGGATAGAAAAATATTCATGTTTAATTTGACCTAGGGAATGGCCTCTATTTCATTTACCAATGTTTACAAAAAAAATAAAAAATGCCTCAAAGCCACAAGCCAGAATGTGACTGATAATGTAAGTGCAATCATCCCAACATGTAGAAGTTCAGTTGCTTAATCTTGTATCATATCAAGATGTGCAGGTGCCCAGGCACTTGTTTTAAATGGGGGAAAAATGGCAGAAACAAAGATTTGAGCTCTCCTAACATAGTTATCACTCTAGTCCAACCTACAGATGTAATAAATTTCCTAATCTGGCCTAGGTATGTTCCTCTCTCACAGTCAGCAGCAAATCCCACTTGAAAACACTCAGAACTATCCAAACTTTCCCAAACCAGTGGACCTGTGTTTGCTTTTCTTCTAGCTCAAGAGCTCAGAGTTAGCACATGCTATCTACAGAGTCATACAAATTACAGCACAGCAGCAAGTTAAGATCCAGGAGTTTGAACCTTTGGATCTCTTAAAACCCAGACTTGGGTGCTAAAACCCTCAGACCGGGTTTAGGAGGCCCGTGAGGACGCCTGATCCGCGCCTGCAACAAGCAGCCGGCGCCCCTTCCCCTCGCAGCCCGCAGCCACCTGCGCGACGCGCGGCCCGGCGGGACGGGGCAGCTCCACGGGCGGGCGCTCCGCTCCGCGGCTCCTGCACTGCGAAGGTCCCTCCCGCGCAGGGCGGGACCCCCCAGACCCTCCTTATCACTCAAGCAGGGCCCGGCAGGGGCAGCAAGCGCCGGCGCAACTCGGGCACGCGCAGCGCCCCGCGGAGCCGAGCGCGGGGCCGGGCAGAGGCGCCTCCTGCCTCCTCTCCCCGCGCCCGCGGAGGGGTCCCTGCCCTCGCCCGGCTCCGGCGCCCGCTCAGCTCCGCGTCCCCGCGCCCGCTCCCGGGACGGCGCTCCGAGCACCCAGGGGCGACACGCGGGCGGGCAAACGCGGGGCGGCCGTTGGGCGGCGGGGTCGGCCGTTGGGCGGCGCGGCGCTACCTGCTTGTCCAGCGCGGCGGCGTCCTTGGCGCTGCCGGCGGCGGCGCCCTTGGGGGCCGGCACCCGCTCGCAGCTGCAGCCCTCCAGCATGTACATGCCGGCGGGCCGGGCGCTCTGCTCGCTGTCGAAGTAGAAGAGCACGTTCTGGTAGAGCGCGAACCACTTCTCGTGCCAGCGGTTCGTCTCGGCCGTCTTCTTGCTCAGGTAGCCGCGCTTGGTGCCCTCCTTGCGGGCGAGCAGCGCCAGGTAGAGCGCGTGGCCCTCGTTGTACCGCACGCTCTTCTGCATGGTGCCCGCGGCGCTGCCGC
>JAUBNY010000214.1:817241-843002 GCA_032275445.1 Crypturellus soui
GGTGCCTGCCCGCGCGGGGGTGCGGCGCGGCGCGCCCCCTCCCCCGGATTCCCTTTCCAGTCCCTGCATTTTCCTTTCATTCCTCCAAGGCGCCGGAGCAGCTCACGCACCTGCGAAGCCCGGTAAGTTTGCTGCGGGAGCTGCACGGCAAATCACAGCAAAAGCCACAAGCGAAGCAGCAACTACTCTTAACCACATGTTCACGTTTGCTAACAGCAAAACAGAGGCAGCAAATGCTTCTGGGAAGCCTGACCTCTGGAGAACTACATGCCTCCCCCTGCCCCGGTGTAACTGTTGTGAACACAGACGTGGCAGGGCCTGCGGACGGCGTGTAGCACAGGCGGCTGCGCCCCGCATCTGTGGGGTTTGTGAACCCCAACTCACCCTAACTGGCAGCAGCGCTCGCTGCGCAACGCAGCATCTCCGCACGGCCAGGCTGCACGCCCCGAGCGGCAGAATGGGAACAGCCGAGAGAGGGTGGTTCATCACACCCTGAAAAAGCAGTCTGTCTGTGCTAGGGCTAGAGGCTTCGGTTTTATTTTTACACCGGCTTTAGTAGGACTAACACAGCAGGCGGAATTTTGTTTACACAATCAGGACAGGGGAGAAAGGGAGGGACATACCTTAATAATTAAAAAAAAAAAAAAAAAAAAAAAAACAAACAAAAAAAACCCAGGAGGCATCTCTGACAAAGGGAATGGAATTAAGGCTTGTTTTGCATTAAACACAGACATATTTCCTATGGCAATATGAAGATTCCACTAACTAAAGGACAAATTTCACTTGGGAAATTACTTACACTTTTTCGTTTACTTAGCTTGCATTTCTTTGTACAACCAATTTTGGGGCCTGCTAGAAATTGGAATATAGTATTTTTTTTCTGTATATATCTGCCAGAATTTTAAAACGCACTGCTGATTTCGATTTTTTCAAAAAATGAAAACATAAAGGAGTTAAAAGCAGCTTTGATTCAAACACTGTACCTACTTTTTATCAAATTCATAGTTTAATAAAAACATTTATTTTTAGTATTCTTCACAAAAATGCATTTAAAAGGTGTTCATTTGAAAATGTGTCCGATTTTAAAATGCATTTTATATATGTAGACTCCCATGTCTTGTACTTTACTGAAAGTCCCACAACTAAAACAAATCGATTCTCTTATCTAATTTTTGCAGAAAAATTTGAAAATTACGATATACAATGTGCCACATAATGCACAGAAAGAAGTATAAAGTATTACCCCTGTAATCTCTCCCAGTGATTATAGTTTTAAGTTTTATTTATGAAAACTATGGACCAATGTGGAGTTTTAGGGCCTCCATTCTCCACATGTACGACTCATATATTACAAGAAATAAACACTACAAGGAAACATGCTCACTCTGAGTGGTTTCCCTCGTGGCTTCAAATCCTACCATTTTAGAATTACATATAACTTCCAGGGAAGTCTGTTTTTTTCATACTGGGATTTAAGTTAATTTATGATACACACATATGAAATAGCTCATATTCAAGTGTCTCGAGGACCAGGCACTTGCTTGGCTGTGCACCTTTAACTCAGTTTCACAGTTCATCTCTGTATCTTCAATTCAGTATTAATCCTGCACGTGAAAGCTTCCTTGATGTAAGTAGAAGGCAAGACAGAAAGATTTAAGGGAAAGAGGCAGGATGAAATAATAAAAAAAAAAGTTTTCACATACTTCATCCTAAGTGAATAGTGCTTCCCAAAACAAACACATCATGTATCATGACCGACTGCTATAGTAGGACCCCATATTTGCCAAAATAAGGTTTCAAATATTTGTCCCATCTCATGAAATTTGTGTTTCGATAAACAAACCTTTTGCATAAATCAGAAATGATTATGCACCATGTATTATACCTAGAATCCTTATACATACAATTAAACAAAAAGACAAATAGCGGTTCTTTAATTACAAAGCAAGAAAGAGATGGTTTCCTTTTACTACATAATTGTCTTCTAGACACAGAAATGTTTTTCCAAAACTGAAAGTATTGAATATGCCATTGCACTGCAATCCATAGGCACTATGAGCCACCTAATGTTCACTACACTGAGATTGTGTGACCAACAGCTTGTTGTGAAATCCTGTACTTCACTGCTCTGTGTACTGAGAGAAGTATGATTTACTTCCCTCAATGATATTTTCTTTATTACCTGATAATTCTTATAAAACCACAGTCTAGTTTGTATTACTATAAATATCTATTATATTGACTACATATGTATGTATCTAATATGTTTAAACACGTCTAGGTAAATACACGTACATATTTTTTTAAAACTTCCAATAATAAAGATCTGGGTCATCTATGACTTAAAAAAATAACACTCTAGCCAAATTTATACAAATTCAAATAAGATAAAGTTCTTATAAACTTAACAAATAAGATAAAGTTCAGAAATACAAGGAGTCCATTCATTTAATTTATATCATAAGGTTCTGAAGAAAGGAATATACAGATAAGTTGTTCTACCTGATTTTAAATTGCATCTTCCTTAACTTTCCTTAACTTTTTTTTTTCCCTTAACTTTTGCATATCTCCATTCCAAACGATTAATTTACAAAACCACATTGCTCAGTGTTGTGTCATGATAGGCCTTAAGGAGCTCCTTCTAAAACTGTGGTGGTTAACTGTGAAGTTGTGGTCAAATATCATCTGGGAGAAACTTAACTCTGCTTCACCTACAGTTACCTTGAGATTTCCATTGGGGAAGTAATTCATCACATGTTGCTCTAAGCTGTCAGAAATAGCAGAAGGTGACCCCCAATGCAGTTACAACCAGAATGGCCATGAGAGCTTGGGGTGCAAATCAGTGAGTTGTCACTCTTCTGAATAACAGGAAAATGTATTTCAAAAGATATATTTTAGCCTCTGCTCTGAAAAACACTCTGGGAAAAGAGAATTATAATTAATGGCAATAGTGTATTGATTAAAATAATCAGAAAGTGATGCCATGCTATCATTTTTATTCCTGACTTCTTATTTCCCTTTGGCTATATTCTGTTGACATTTGGAATAGCTTCTGATCACTTTTTGTTAAACTGTGATAGTAAATCATTCTTTACTTTTACATGACCAGGTAATATATCAAATATTAAGTAATTTTGTAAAGATAGAAGAAAATAAATTATACTGAGAATATGTGTATTTATTTCTCCTACCATATTGTCTGAAAAGTAGAACTGAAGCAATATCTACTTTATAACTTTACTTACGCAGGCAGTTTTGCTGACATTAATGGTATACGTTTTAGGCACATAGCATGGCTATTCAAAAAAGATTTATAATATTGCTAAGATTTAGAGTTATCCTGTAATACAGGAGAACTTGCTAGAATATTACATGATACACTGCAGGAATAGTTAAGGTGCAAATATTTTCAAGTCCCTTGAAAATAATGCAATATGCTTATGTTTAGAGAAGCTTAATTACATTTTTTATTTATAACTGACTGCAAACCCTTTTGTGCTTGTTGAGCCTATCTTTTGAATTTATCATCAAATAAGAAAAGTAAATCATCATTTTAGACTATTTACTCCTCTTATTTAATATAAGCATTTTGTCTTGGAAAACCAACCTTAAATCCCTATGCATATCAGGCCATATTATTTCATTCCTCCTGATTACTTATTTTTAGCAAACATAAGCAAATGTTTGGGACCTTGCAGGTCAGCATTTCTGTGTAGGAGAAGTGACTACACATACATACACGTCAGTCCACTAAAAAGTGGTGAAACACGTGCTCATGAGATTCCTTGTTTCAAAAACCTCAGTCATTCTGCAATTCCCACGCTGAGTTTCAGTGTAGTTACAGAGCAACTACGTGCAGTCACTGTGTGGTAACAGATTTTAACAGATAGCAACAGATACTGGTCATCCAGTAACGCCTCTGATGCTGCTGCAAGTCTTTTTTTTTAATTTTAAGAAAAAGAGGAGCGTGGAAGTTCTTCATACCGCAAAAACATCTAGTTAAACATACGTAAGTGCTGTCAAGGTGTTTTGCAGCCCCACAACCTATGGCCCACGTGACTGAAATGCTCCGAGGGAAGGATTTTTACTGAAATATTGAAGAGTAATTAAGATGCCATTTCTTTTCTTGAGAAGTTTCAGTAGAAGGTGCATAAATGCATGATATTTACCTCTTGTGCAGGTGGTTTAATGCAATAGCTCCCCTGTGCTAAATACTGCATAAACATAAGAAGAAAAGAATTCATGCTAGAAACAAATTGAAGGGTAAGTATCAGATTAATAGAGAAATAGGAAAGTACATGGATTAGAAATGGTACTTCCTAGCATGGTAGGCAGTGCTGTCAGTATACCACCTGAGTATCTGGGGAGGATGATAGCAAGGAAACTTCTGAAAGGAAAAATACGGTGTGTTTGTAGAGATTGTTGGGGGACTTTTGCCTGTGATAAGGGACAGCATGGGAAAATATGAAGGACTCGCATAAAAAGTGGGAAGGATGGATGGTAGAAGCTGTCTCACAGTCAGGCTGGAGAAAATGAAAACCAACAAAAAAACATACCTGGAATCAGGGGGCTCAATTAAATCGAAGAAATAAACTATTCAGACAGGAGGCAAAAGCAAGTGAGTAGTGTAAGATTTCAGCCTGGCTGGAGGACTGCTGATAATCAGTGCACTGCAGGTGATAAAGAACAGAATCAGAGGAAGCCAATGTAAACTAAGGTGAAGAAGCTGGAAAAGACAGCATGAGGATCCTGACAGGGAAGAACAGAGAGATGGGTTAGTCAGTAGTGCTGAGAGAGAGTCACAAAGGGAGAAAAAGTCTGGAGTGGCAGAGCAGGAGTGCTGTGGATGCTGGATAACCCTGAAAAAACAGGTGGTTGCTGAAGAGGTGGAGTTCAGAGATCTTGGGGGTAAGAGCGAGGCCCTGAAATAGGGAGGAAGGAGACCCATTAACGGCAGGCAGATGTAGGAAGTTAGATGATAAAATGGGAATGGAAAAGATAGGGAGCATCCATTCAATACAGCACATGAAGTCAAAGGCTTAGAACAAGGGTGACACTGAAAGAGAAAGTAGCACTTAAATAATGAAATGCCGATAGTCTGGGGCAAAAATCAAACAAAACTAAAAGAAAGAGCACTTTTCTCCTTAAGTCTGTTTTGAGCTAGTTCCTGTCACTGCTTCAAAGATTCTCTTGCTGAGAATAAAACTGAGGATCTAGTAGTCAGCTTGTTGGCAAAAGCTTAAAGATAGGTAAATATACATAGGGTGGTTTTCATATTCAGTTAATTAAAAGCAATGTAATACAGATAAATCAGACAAACAAATCTCTAGATTTATGATGCAAAGCATAGTGAAGATAATGATTCACATTGTTAAACTTTGCATATGGAGACTCTCAGTACGAATATGACTGTATTAACTACTTAGCTAACCCCTAATTTCTAAAGTTAATAAAGATTACTTACTCCCTTTGTCCCTATTTTAAGAACTGTGTAATAACAATTTCACAGACCCTATAATTTGTTCAGAACCCTTAAAAAAAGTATTGTCCTACAGCTTTCAAGTAGCCAAAGCATGAAACTGTCTCAGCATTCCTGGGAGATAGTTTAAATTAGCTCTTTAAATGTTCCAAAGCATTGGCATGTCCTACCACAGATTTCATAATGTTCTGCAAATGCGAGGCATGAAAGACAGTCTTGAGGACTGAACTCAATTTTAAGTGAAGGGTTCAGCAGACGCTAGGCTGTGAGTGCTCTAAGTATCAGAAAGCCTTTGGTACCAGGAACAACAGATTTGGAATGAAAATGACTTACTAATATAAATTTTTCTTTTTTTATTATTATTTAATATGAACTGATCATAATGCATTTTTTTCCTCGTTTAAACCTTCTCGTTTACATGTTATCATAAAAAGAAAAAGAAAAAATATGTAAGATATTGAATACATTTTCATTTCTTGGGGAAAGTGAACCCCACACATCAGATGAAAGATATAGGCAGCACAGTGGGTGCTATCTAGAATAAATATCCAACCCTGGGAAGAGTTTGTGATGTTTACAAGGCTGAATACTGATACAGAGAATTCTATCCATCTGGCATAAAGCCTGCAAATAATCTGCCTCGGGTGTACATAATTCAATAGAAACAAGTTTGATAAACCAGAAGTAACATTCCCCATAGTCACCTTGAAAGAAACATTTAATGTATTATGCAACTGAGTACCTTTCAGAAGTTTCCTTTCAGGAGAGTTTTCCACATTTCCTTCAAAGCAGGCAGACCTATATACTCTAAAGTCAAATGTATGGGAAATGCAATCCACTATTCTCTTAACAGAAATGAAACACTTCAGGGTACCCACCCCATCTCAAGATCATGTGAAATTTCTGAGCCAGTGCTGTTTTATAAGAACATTGCCTTTATGCTTGTTATAGATGCGATGTACTGCACACCATTTTAACGAATGCATTCAGATGCAGCTGGGATTGTACAAATGCCAGGAGAAAATATGTGTAACCACAGAAAAAAAATCTGTAAAGGCTGCAGGCAGAGCAGCCCTGACAGCAGCGATCTGAGCCAATGTTATCACCCTGCACATGATCTACTCGCAGGCAAAAAGATACCAAACAACTGTCTTGCTTAACAAGAGCAAAGAAATAAAGCTTAGCATCACTCACTGCCCTAGGGATTCCTGGTCAGGTGGGACATGGTCATTTGCATTTTCTGATCCCCTGTTGCTACTGTTGCTAACCCGCCCATTCCTCCTACTCCAGATTTTTGTTGTTCTGAATGTATAATGAGGAATCCTATGGATACATTGTAGGTTTCATACCCTGACTTTACCTATATTTCAGGCTAATGTAAGACCAAGAGAGAAATATTTTGCTGATTTTAAGATTTCAGATAATTTATCTAGCCTCAATTACGCGCAAGGTAAAAATCTCCAAAAAGGCTATGTCCCAAAAATCTGGAGAAGAAATAAGTCAGACAAAATACATTGTTCCACCATTTAAACAGGGGGGTTTTGTTTTGAACAAGTCAAAGGGTCTTTTTTATTTGAAAACTCTTCTGAAAAGTCCAAAATCAGCTATTTGTCAAATACAATCCTTTCCTCAAATTTTTACTGCTATTCAAACAGATTTTTCTGTGATGCACAGAAAAAAATCACAACCGATTCTAGCATAAGGAACTCAAAACACCTTGGTATTCCTCCAGAATGAAGAGCACTGACCCTAGAGAGGTTACCTCATTCCCAGGTGCTTCAGTTTCAGTTAAGTAGGAATAAACACATTGAGCTTTTTTATAAAGCACTTTGGCAGTGCTTTATATGCCAGTGAAAAGTACTGGAAAATCTACATTGTTATTCTTAGTATTCTGAAGTGAATTCGTCAGATTGAAGGTTCAGATTCTACCAGGATTTGGAAGGAAAATGTATCTCTGTACTATATCATGGTATTATCGTGCATACTATGGATAATATACCATATACACTTCGTTATGACTTCTGAGAAAGATTAAGTTGTGTCCCAAAGAAACAAGTTCTAAGGGATTTTTTAAGCTTCCTGTAATGAATATATGCATTAGATAATTGCACTCTCTTAATATGGATTATAGTTTGCCTTCTTATTTACATACACATTTCTTTTTTAAATATTACTATCATTGGATTTAAGGCAAATTCTACAACACTATTGCTGTTATCACTTGCTGATATAATTATTATGTATGATTAAGCTTGTTCATCCTTTACAGACAAAAAAAATTTCTTCTGGAGGGTATGTCTTTGTGCTTCTGTGTTACTGATCTGTAATACAAGTTGACACGTAGTATAATTGAAGGAAAGCAAAATGAGATATCTATATTACAGTTTGCTTTCCTGGCAGGCAGAGAAGTTAGCAAGATTGCACTGGTAACAGTTTCGATGAGTGCTTTCAGGTTGGCCTGACGTTGAATCACAGAAAGAAGGTACTTAGCTCATCTGCATAGTTTGGGGACTGTATAGAAAAGGAGAATAACTCAAAATTATTCTCAGTTTCTCTTTACATACTGCTGATTTTCCAATCTCTTTTTTCAGAAAAGCTTTTAAAATGTTTTTAAGTGAGGTGCCTGAATGGCTTGTAGAATTAGTAATGGGATATAGAGCTTTATGCCCTCAGGTCATTGGTTGATATTCAGTAAAAGACAGTAATTAGGACAAATCCTGCTCTAAGTCATGGAATTTCCACTAGAGTAAATGATCACTTCTTAATCTATGAATTATTATCTGGTGTATGATCAGTACCCTATGTGAATGAGTGAACGCTGTCCGTCCAGATTTTAATAAATGCATTAGCACATGCAGCCATGGGAAGGGCCTAGAGGAATAGGACAAAATAGGTCAGCATGCTCCATGTATCTACGAAGTCACATTTCCTCCCTTTACAGCTCTCTTCCTCGGGTGTAAAGCTCAAGCAAAGGGAGAAACTCCCCTCTGGGGAATCCTGCTTGTGCAAACAGCCTTAGACTGCTGCATTTATCATCTCACTGCCCCTACCCCAGTCACTCCAGTGGTATTAGTGGCAGTACTTAAATGATCTGAAGATAGATTTTTTTAAAAAAATGAATGCGCTAGCTGTTTTCCTGCTGATTTTTGCCCCTTACTCTGTAGGTAGTAATGAAATTAATCCTGCATAATTAATTCTACCTACATGCTTGCAGAAGCTTTAGGCACCCATCGCAACTGAACTGATCTTATCATGTTGCCATTGCCTCTTGAGCTATAACTGTAAGAATTTATTTTATTACTGTGATAAATGACTGACTCACATTTAGATGTGTCATATAGATGTGTATGTATACAAACAGTTATATATAAGATTGTAATGGTGGTTTTAATGTTCTCTTTCATCAACATTCCCTTCTTCTGTAACACTTAAAAAAACACTTAAAATTGCCTAAATTAGACCCATCAGGTATGAGTGAAATGGAGTTATTATATAACCATTTATATAAGTTATAGATTAAATTTATATAAAAAGTATTGTTCTGATTTCATTTTGCTTTGCACCATTTTATGATGCTTGTTTTCCCACATTTTTGCAGTAACTTGAATTGAGCTTTGAGCTGTACAGTGTCAGCCTTACTAGGATGTACTGCCTGAATTATATACATCTATTAACATAAATCCATCAGAACAGCTATTTAAAAATAGCATTGTCGTAATTGAGGAACAAAAAGAAAGAAAAAGAAAGGAGTTAGATAGGAAATGAAAAAAAAGGATCAACCTGCTGGTTTGAGCTTCTAATATTATTTGCTGCTGTAGTTAGCTATTTCCTTCTCAGATACAGTAAAACATCTCATAAAAGAAAATGTTCGTGAATGATAATAGAATCTCAAAAGTGCCCTTTTTGAACTAATCTTTGACATTGATCAGACAGAAATATAACTATGCACAGATTTCCTGTAGCATTCATCTACCTAGAAATACGGAGTAGGAAAATGAATGTATGTGCATTATAAGCATGTGTTTATTCCCCCAACACATTTTTTCATTATCAATTATACTGAAAGTTTGGCCTAGAAAGTAGACTTTGTGGAAAATGCAATCATGTACTCTAAACTGCTTCAAAAATATAAAGTCAGTGAAGCAGTGCCATAATGCAGCAAGGCATCTCACATATGAGTCGAAGAGTTAGAGCAGTGAAAGGCAGTGCCACGTGTTTATCCTTCTGCCATTGCAGGTAACTGAAGCACTGCTCACTGCATGTCCAGAACCGCTGACTCTCTTCTGCCCCTGCAGCCGTGTCCGCTTAGGATGTGTATCTTCTAAGCTTGCACAAGCAACTCTGCCATGGGTTATGGCTCTCTGTATGTACCTCCTGACAGGCCTATTCACCGACCTCCTGCAGAGCAGCGCGGCTGATGCTGCGACTGTCCAAGTTGCGTTCGGTGGGCCCATCTCTTCTGGATTCACTGTCTGTCGCAGCACTTGCAAGCTGAGTGCACATTCATGGTGCAGTACTAATCTGTGGCCCTAAGACCTGAATTAAAGCTCTTCTTGTCCTCCTCTCTTAGCTAGCTTGCAAAAAAGCTTAAAATTCATTAACAAAAGGGTTAAAACTGAGTGTTTTTCTTCCCCTGAGTCCCTCTGCTTCAAATTCTTGAGAGCTGACAAACTTGCACTAAAAAGACCCAGGTAACTGTTAGCTCAGAAGAGGTTTATTATTTAGGAAATGTGGCAGAAAGGAGATGCATTATCAAATTTGTGTTCTACAAGCATGAACATTTTCTGATCTTTTTTCTTTAAGTAGTTCCAAAACTGCTACTTTAACAAAACATCAACAACAAAAAACACTCACGCTGTCTACTATTTGAGAAACAGTTTTCCAGGAAATCAATCATTCCTGACTGTGGAATTACGGAACTTGTTACTACCTTCACAAACACACACAGAGAAACTGTAGTACATAATGCAGAAGTTAATGTGTATAATTAAAGCACACAAATGCATACTGACTGGAGTACCATAAACTTTGAGAGCTTGAAGGCTCTAAAAAAGCCAACTCCCTTCTTTCCTGGGAGAGGCTGAGCACAGCCAGTATCATCCTGAGTGATGGTGTCTCCCCACATACTGGAGTTCTCCCCCAATTCTCCGTACACTACACACATGATAAACTAACCTTCCTCTCACAAGTTTTTCCTGAATATGTTACTTGAGTTTTCTTTGCTGCAACATTAAGCCTCTATCTTACCCTATCTTCGTGAGACATGGACAACAGGCTAGTTCTTTTTGCAGCTATCTTTCACATTTTGGAAGACTGTCACCTTGTCTTTCCTGAGTCTTCTTTTCTCAGATCTCTCATCACTTATGATCACTCTTTCCTCATCTCGCTCCAGTAAGTCAACATCCTCTTGGTATGGTGTCCACAACTAGACAGAGCATTCCCAAGTCCTTGCCAGCTCTGAAGCAAACAGGAGGCTGCCAAATATGCTCCTGATTTCAGAGCTTCATCCAACGTCTGCCTTTTTCACAACAGCACGATACTGTTGACTCATACTCACTTTAAGATTGATAACTAGGTCTAGATTTTTTTTATTCAGACTGCTGCCTAAATCAGATACAGGATAAACTGTTGCTACAAATCAGAAAGAAAACTTCCACGCTGCCCAGTTTCGGAGATATGCATTGCATGCTCAGGACTCAGTGCCAAACGTGTGTTTGGCCATTCCAAGGGAGGCAACAGCCAGGATAATAGAGGACAGTAGGACCAACTCTTGGCAGCACAGGTACTTTTCTGGCATAGTGTGCTCCTGGAATTAGAGCCAAACACCAGCCTGGCTGGTTTTGAAGATCCAAGTTCTGTGTTTCAGACAGCATAACTTGATCTGCTTTGCAGACTTTGAAAAGAGTGGTTCCACGCTCATTGCAGTCCCCCTCCTCTTCCCTACCCCATCCACACAGCCTCATTGCTTGCTGTGTTTAGGTGTTAACAATCCTATGGCTGTGTGGTAAGTTGGTCCAGTTAGCTCATCTACCTGAAAATTAATCCAGCAATAAAATTGCGAGTTCTCACCTTATGGCCACTTAATTGCTAACACTGATGAAAAAATGGTAGAAGGTAGGAGGAGGTAATAAGGTACCTCTTGTTATCAGCAGCAATATATCTTAGATCACTAAGCCAGCTGTGAAACAGCACCTTTCTTGTGGTGGGAGCAGGGGATTTATAGGGATGACACAATTGCACTTATTCATGAAACAACATCCTTATCTGCCGAAATTGACAACAAAATCTATCTCCCAAGTTTTAATTAAAAAAGAGAAATCACTGGACGACTTATTGCAGTTCATCTGCAGAACATGTAAGACTGGATGGCTTGTCCTGTGATTCCGAAGCTGACCTTACAGTATGTGTTCCTTATTATCTGCATTATATTTGAGTATGATTCAAAAGATGCTTAGCATCGTGTGGCTAAGGAATTATTTCTGTGACCTTTTATCTGTTGCGGACCACACAAAAAAAACAACCCAAATCCTTTGTGCTTCTGCAGCAGGTGTAGCAGGTTCTGTATCAGATCTTCTGTGTGCACAGGCCCCCACTCAGGTGCTCTGCTGCTCCTAGAGAGCACAGAGGAGAGGGCTTGGGGCAACCCACGCTATAATTATTTCCACTCAGACGTTTTGTCTGAAGTATGGCAAAGTACCATGGATAGCATCACTAAAAGCAACAAATAATTTCCTCCAGGAATGCCTCAGGACTAACGTACGCAGGGAAACACTTCTGCATTTTAGCTCCTGAGAGCAGTTTCACATCTTCTGAGACCCCATGGAAAAGAGCCAGAACAAAACCTCCCATTGCTTCACAAAGCACAGGGTACACCTTGTCCCCAGGCCACAGGCTGCAATTTCCATTTGGGAAAATCTAAGGGAGGAAGTGTTGTTTGCGCCACTTATCTGAACCTGTTTCCCAACAATAACTATTGTTCACTCTAGCATGACATACCATAATTTATTTTGTGAAAAAAAACCACAGTCTATAACTGCATGAAATACACTATGGCTTTATTAGCAAAAGGAGATGTGTTTTTTTCATTGCTTCTGAAAGAAATCAACATGATTCTATATACAGAAAGCATTAGAAACTCATCTTGACTCCCCTGAGATGGTTTTGCACCAGTTGATTTCAGTTCTTAACTTTAGCTGAATTCTTAACTTTAACAAGATGCTGCAGTTTCCATATGCTGAAGAAAACAATAAATATCCCCTTCTTTTCTATGAAAACTACCCAATGATTAAGTAATATCAAGAAATCTTTTTGTACTCTGCCTCATTTTGCTAGCTGAAGTGGTAAGATTACACTTTGAAACCAGGAGAAACAGAGAGAGCAATTTTGTCGTTTGTGACCTTTATAATGAATCTCTTTATTGTGTCTTCTGCTGAAATAACCCATCTGTGGATCTTTTGAACAAGTTAAGCAAACTGATTTGTTAATTGGGGGCATGTGGTTTTGGTGTCTGACAATTTGAAAATGAGAGCTGTGGTGATGGAAAAATCCAGAAAAGTGCAGAACAAAAATGTCAGCATATTTTCTCACAACAGAGTTTACACTGTATTCTGAATGTTTATCTTTGCCTTTCTGTTGCAGCAGAAATTTTCCTTCATGAGTGCTGCAGGCATATAATCTCACCTACTTTTGCCCATATGTAGCTTATCTCTTTTCTATTTATTGTATATTTTCCTTGTCAGTGATTTTATCTGTATTTTTATATCACAGTTATGATTCTGCAGAAAAAGTGTGATACAAGATTAGTTGGTATGTGCTTTATCATGCAGCAACTCATCACCTGTTTAGTGTAGAAATGCCATCTTTTGTAATGAACTGCATTTAGCTCTCAGTAAGACACAGTGGCTAAAAACGGGAGAACCTTTTTCAGTATTCTCACCACCTTTTAAAAATGTTTTCAGTATTGTATCAATAGGTCCAGACATCTGAAATTTAGGATTATTCCAAGGAATAATATCAAAATCCAGTAAAAACTCTTAAGTGTTACACTCCAGAAGACTACTTTTTCTCTTTTGCACAAGCAAAAATAAAAAATAGCCCCAATGGAGAATCGGTAATTCCTGTTGCTTCTATCCTTGTTATTTAAGAAGATGTCCCTTGAAGTCCGGTTGGTTTAACTTTAACTTCTAGTGACTTGATTTACCTTTGCCTTTTATCCCAGCCCAGACACACCACAGAGTTCTCCGCGGGAGGAGCTCATGCACATGACCACCAAGGCACTACGAGCAAAAATAAACCTTAACTGTTGCAAAAGAAAACAAAATCTCCCAAATCCATCAGCAAGACAATGTCTTTTCCTCTAAATGTCTGACAGGTTCCCTTTGG
The DNA here is from genome assembly GCA_032275445.1 of Crypturellus soui. Classification (NCBI taxonomy): domain Eukaryota; kingdom Metazoa; phylum Chordata; class Aves; order Tinamiformes; family Tinamidae; genus Crypturellus; species Crypturellus soui. Next base: position 831,103 of record JAUBNY010000214.1, read on the forward strand.
AGACACTATTTTGGTAACATAGCTTAGTATTTCTGCTGGGAAGAATGAGACTGTTCATCTAGCTCATCCTGGGCAAATCCTTCCCATCTTACTTGTTAGTTGCTGTCCTGAGCCTGAAAGACCTGTCCATAAAAAGAAAGCTGATTGTCCTCCCACAAATGTCATTTCTTTCCTGGAAAATTGTTACATATAATTTCTGAAAACAACTTGTTTAAAGACCGTATTTTTCACTGCGGGCCTAAGCTCCCTCAGACTGCAGTTGTTTTCTCTTGGTGGTAAGAGCTGTCTGTTTCCTGAGTTACACAGCACCTATTGCAGTTCCTGACCTGGGCTGGAGAGAAGCCACTAGATCTATTATTAGCTATTGCCTTGAAAAGCTACTGCTTCATTTCCTTACCTCTCCACAAATCCAGAGAAGTGACTTCACTTCGAAGATACAAAAGTGGATTTCTTTTTTTTTTTTAAAACACAGAAGCACAGAGACAGTCCTTCCTTCTCATATAGAACAATATAAATAATAGCCAGGCCCTCAGAAATGCTAAGCACAAAACAGATCATACCTCTAATTATGCAAACTAGAAGTCTAGTACAGTATCTCTTTGATCTGTGAATAAAGGGACATTTTCATCCTGTAGAATTATGTAAAATAACAAGATAACACAGTTAGTATTAACTTCTGCTTTGCAGGAACACGGAGCTGCTATTCAAATAACATGTTTGCCAGCAGGACTCGTTAAGCAGTGCTCTGCACCCTCCAAATACTTTCGTTCCCCATTGCTGCCCAGATCCACGTCCCAGAGAGGCCGAACGTTGCCTTGCCTTCTCCTCTGGCTTGAAGCAGCAGCTCCCCAGCTCTGATGGAAAGAAAACACCCATGATTCCACCAAGGGCTCTGGGCTGTGAAGGGCTGTTGGAATTTTATTTGGCCTAAATAATAAGGTAGGACTGCAGCTTGACTTACCAGAAAAGGAAACATGCTCTGCTTAGACAGGCAGCCCATCAGACGACACCAGGGCAGATGCTTCAGCGAAACAATAACATCTTCTGGTCTCTCTTCACCACCTCACCGGGACCCAACTAAGGCAGTGCTGCTGAGTTACAACTGGACGCTTGGTTTCAAGTCTCAGCTGAACTGGATTTTCTTCCTGCATTACTTTGTCTACATTTATGCAATCCCTCTGGCACAAAAATCACTCAACACAAAAATACTTGTTGCCTATCACCAACTCTTGCCAAAAGTACTAAACCAAGGCGAGACTCCTTGGGAGACCCAGCAGCAGAACCAGTCTGAAGTAAGAATTTGAAACTGCCTTGCATCAGTCATGAATAGTTAAATATCCCTGGATATTGGCCTTCAAGAAAAGCAGGCCTCTTGGACTTAAACCCACACTTCAGTGTGGAAATCTTGTCCTAATCCTCTATCATTCAAAATACTATGTGAAAAAATTAGAAGATGAATATGCAAAGTATTCACCTGTATAACGTGCTTTTACCTAATCTCCCAGTTGAAAAATAATTACCTGATTAATTTCTATCCATTTACCTGATTAACTTCTATCCATGCACACTACAGTTCTTATATATTTCTTCTTTCCACTTCACAAAATGTGTCACAAGAACGGCTATATTAACCGTTCATTGCATTGCCACCCTGAATTAGGATTGCACCATCTTAATTTCTGAAGAGGGAGGAGATGAAGCCATAGACAAACTAAAACATAAAAAAACTTAAAAGCAATGTGCAAAGAGAATCTGGATTCTTGATGGCAAATACTAATTCTGAGCTCTAAACAGTAGATAATACTGTTGCTTACATGAATGTTTAAAATTTCATGCTGTGCACCTGTAAGAGATTTAGCCTGACAAGTTTGCACAAATAAAAAATTGCTGCCAATGCTATCCAAACAATATCTGCTCTTAAAGTGGATGACTGACAGATTGTTACCTACTATTTATGTCTGAGGTGAAGGCTTCTGCCAACAGTTAGCTGCAGCAACACATAAACAGGCCTTGGCTGAAAGTTGGATCCGCTGGTTTTACATTTTCTGTGGAGGTCATATTAAAGTGCCCTCATAAGAGCTTTCATTTTGTACATAGCAACAGACTGCTTACCATTCAGTAGAAAAGAAAAAAAAAAAAAACCCTTGAACTATATTTTGTTTATAGTGCAACGTGAATTCCTGGTGAATGGTGAAAAAAAGCAGCCTTGGTAACAATCAAAATAGGCAACCTTTTGGTCAGAACAACTGTTAGTCTTGCTCAAGAAGTAGATGGGATCTTGTGTATCTAGAGCCACGGAGGGGATATTGGCCATGACATAGCTTAAAGTAGGCAGCAATACCGAAAAATATGCACCTACCTGCCACACACTGAATTCACTTAGGAGCTTAAAGAGGCAGGAACATATTTAGTGCAATGGGAAAGTTTGCTTACCTGGAGGAATGCTGAGCGTAAAAAGACCCCTAAGTCTAGCAGACATGCCTGGAATGTACTTGAAAAACGTGAATAAACCCCTGACACTCCTGGCTAATGTGAGATGTTACAATATTAGGGGGAAAAAAAAAGTCTCGTGGACTGAGTATTTTACTACATAATAAAGCCATCAATGCAGCTTTTTCATGCAGATCATACATTTTGAGAAATTTGAACACTGGTAATGTAGGAATTAGAAGAGTCAGTCTTAGAAACATGCATGTGGGATCTTCCCTGAGCTGGGTGGCTGTGACCCGAAGTCCTGCTGTCCTGGTACTGTTGCGGGAAGGAGGTTAGAGGTGGCGAGCGCTGAACGAAGGCTCTGCCCCAGCAGCGCTGCAGCAGGTGCCTGAGCAAACGCCCAGCAAAGCACTGGTGCAATCGGGCAGCCACGGGCTAGGCAGGAGGTTCCCTGTTGTCTCCCTGGCTTTAATCACTCACCCAAACACACACAACCGCCTACTGCTACGTGAAACGCCCCCACGAAAGCCCGCGTGGCTCATCCCTACACACTGGGTCATCTGCGCTGGCTTAGTGGCTGTGCCAGCCATCCTGGGGCACTTCAGATGGCATTAGTGGTCTATGTGCAGGTAGCTGACTGACTCATGCCTGTTGCATCTGCCAAAAACAGTGCTTGACATTTTCCAGAAGGAAAAAAATAAGCTGAACTGGACTCAAACACACTGTAGGTTTTGCAGAGCTAGGGAGCCCAGCAGGAATGTTTAAGTGGCTGTATGTAGGTAGAATATAGCCTTATGAGAATAACATATATATTCAACAGAGGTGAGAATGGAAAGGGCCTGGTAGGAAAGGTATAGGGTAGAAGTGGGAAAGAATATGACTGAAACAACTGCTTTTTCACAGGGTGAAAGCAGATCCGTACATATTTTCCTGGTGGTAGGAGACCAGCACATGCAGTAGTGTTTGTCTGTGAAGAATGAGTGTTGGAATCTTGGTCTAAGTTGAAAATGATCATTGCCTGCCCTTATCTCTAAGGCAGGTAACTAACAAAAACAAGAGGAATATGCTGAGTTTGATGAATCCTTAGTGACAATTGTTGACAATGTTGTAGCCTCCTTAAAGATAAAAGGGTCTAAATCTACCCATGGCCCTTTTATAATCACATTTATTTCAGGAGGACTACTTCTCGTGACAGAACCATAAACTCCAAAGGAGTCAAACTCTTACCAAAATATCATATAGTTTCCCTGACACTTCTGCTTCATGTTGTCAGTGCAGAAAAGATAAAAATACCATCTTGGGTTCTTTAACAAGCAAAACTTTTTTCACTTGGAAACACAGTCTGCATATATTATATGAACCTCTTATACATGGTCTTAATCGGGGAAAAACCTACCTACCACATGCAGTGGGTTAAGAGCGAATTCACTGCAAACCTAGTAAGGGAGAGAGAGAGGTTTAGCAACCTCACCTGAATTTGCATTACTTTGTGTTACTACCACAGCCAGCTCTTCTCCTCCAACACTGCTGCTGTATTTAAGTGAATATACACTTAAGGAATTTCTTTGCTCCTTTGCTCCACAGTGTTGACTTGTTGTCCAGCCAATTCCCTCTGCAACGCCCAGCATTTGCATTAGTACGTTCACAGACAGCTGCACTGTAAGGTCTGTCATAGCCGCTTAGTGAGATGATAAACAGAATAACAACTTCAAAACATCTACTTTCAGCACGCACTTGGCGAGGCAGCTGTCTGTGAGGCAGAAGAGATGAGGGCACAAACACTGCACTGTCTGGTCCCTTTCATGCTGCAACACACATGAAGAATCGAAAGGTAAAATTTGGAAAGCTTGACTGTGATCACAGAGACCTGTCAAGTCATCTGCAAAAAACTGAGACTGATATTCTGGGCTGCTTGCTAACAAATTGCCTTAAGAATTAGTGAATCTCAAACTGGGACCCAAATAGGCTTTGGATGCACAAATAGAGGTGTGGGATCTTGCATTGAGGAGTTTTTTACTAGGAAAAGTTGGAAGAGGCTTTTCAAATATTCCTTTATGCCAACACTATACTGATAAGCAGTGTATTAACGACTATGGTATAAAGGTGGAGAGTTGATGCCTTTTCCCTACTCCTTTTTCCTACCTATCTTTCAAAAATACAGAAGAGCAGGAAGGCATTATTAAACATGTAAGCCAAAAACAAAGCTACACAGATAACGCTATCTGAGATTTTGTGACACACAGGTGAAAAAACAAACTAGTTTCCAATCTAGAAAATAAATCCCTTCTCACTAAAGTCCTATGTCCCGAGGAACCCTTTCAACAAGCCCCAGAGATTAAGCTTTTGGAACTTCGGCTCTGCTGGGAAAACCCAGAGAGCAATAAACTTACACTGGGAGAAGAAAATGTATTTGCCAAGCTGCAGCGAAGAGCCGCTCGCAGCAGAAGAGCTTGTTTACACAGTGCCTGCTCTCATCAGCCCTGCCTCTGATGATGAGGCGTGTGGACAGGCCTGTACAGAAGCTGGGAAGGAGTAAGAGACTGGCGTATAACTGGCCTAAGGATCTGCAGAGCGCAGAAACGCCTTGAAGCATTTGCACATTGAAACACTGAGAATAAAAAACCCAGAGTGCTTCCTAGAGCCTTCTCTGAAATGCCTTCAGCTACGTTACTAGAGGGAGAACGTCTCATGTACAAGGAACTGCCGTACAGAGAGACATGTAGATTTAGGATCACAAATGCTTTATTTTTTGGTGAAGAAACAGTCTACCTTTATCAGAAAAGGACAAAATTGCTGGCAATGGCAGATGAGACTGTTACAGGGAATGCCAGGTGAGAAACAACACATGGATAAGAGCACACTATAAACTTTGTCAGAACCATTAAAAACGGGAGTAAAATGATGTACAGAAATAAGGCAAGTAAGGCAGAGAGGATACCATGATGCAAAGGCTACATGGAGAGATCCAGAGAGGAGTGAGACACTGGCCCCTCTAACCAGTTGAACACGATGCACAACATCAGGCCAAACTACATCGCTGACACTGACTCAATATATAAGACTTAACTGCTTCTCCCCTCCAAAAAAAGGAGTCAAAGGCTTACATTGCTTCAGTTTACAAACTTAATTAAAGGATTTGCAAAGTTTTCTTTTGCTCTATGGAAGCTATTAAGAATAGGCAATTGCATAGAATATTAAGTCTTTTAATACACCTACTTACTACATAAATATAGTGCTTTTTTAAACAAAGAACAGTATTTCACTTTATACAGAAATACTTGCAGAGTGAGCCACAATGAAGTGAGATTAACACAAAGCGCACATAAAACACACTCAATGAGAGTATAAACACCACAAATACCAGCAGCTGGTACCACCAGACACTGGGCTGCTTGCAGTGTGATGGCCTCTCAAAATAGCTGGGAACAGACTTGGACTGCAGTAAAAAAAAAAATAAAAACAGCTCGGTGTACTTTGGTATTAAGTACTTATTTCAAGTTATGTATTTATTTTGAGATCACTTGTGAAAAAAATCCAAATTTCAATTCCCCCCCCATTTCCCGGTGATGCGCTGACTTAAATGCTGTTTGGAGACCTTCCCTGCCAGCCTCCCTCCTCTCTCCTTTTTGATTCCTCTTGCCTAAGCACTTGTTTTTCCAGCAATTGAGTGAGCTGCTCTAGGCACTCCGGGTGCTTGACAAGCTGCCCAAGTTAGCACGTCCAAGCGCTGATCTAAGGAGTCCCCTTTAGCCTTCTCAGTGCGAAACACACATTGGCCTCTGTATCCCATCCCTAGCTTTTCCCCCCGGCTGTGGCGGATCAGCTCCAAGCGGAGCCTCATTTGCCAGCAGTGAGAACTGCAGCTGCCCAGGCCACCCCGTGCCTCACGTGCTCACTAATTCTGCTGCTAGGATCAGCACTGCGGCGCCGGGACTTTCCCCCTCTGAATGAAAACTCTGAATATGTGCTCAAAAAATACCCGAGATCTTCTGAAATGCTCCAAAACTCAATTTCTGATGCCCTATGCAGCGAGGAATTTGCAAGGAGAATATTTCAGTACGTAGGAAACTATAGGAAAAGATACTTGCTTGAAACTTTTATTCTGTGTTACGTAAGGGTGAGACAATTATCTCACAGGGTAATCTCAGGATGCCGAGTTTTAAGTCATCCTAGATATGTGGATTATTATGAGCAAAAAACACTCATTGATTTCTACTTCATTATTACAGACTGTATGTTTAAAATGTGCCCAACATTTTATTTTCTGACCTCTCCTTTTCTAGGAAATGGCCTTTGTCTTGTAAAATATTGCAAAATCATAAAAATTGGTTTCTTAAAAAGGAGGAGGGGGATAGATTAAAATTGGAGCTATTTTTTCATTATTTTTCAAGTTATCAGTTATTCTTGAAATAAAAATCACCTACTTTTTTAATGAATTAAAAAATACTTTTCCTGTCCAGCAAACTCGGTAAGGAGGACAATCAAAATACCAGTACAGATTTACTGAAAGTTCAAACCAGCACAAGTGTTTAAAGCCCGTTTTCCTAGTGAGCCTGTTTGGGGGTGAGCAGGGGTACGAGGCCTCGTCTCCTTCCTGCACGATGAGCCCCACGGCGGAGGGGATGGCGCCACCCCACTCACCTGCAGCGCACAAGCAGGTCTGGGAAGGTGGATTCAGGTGCTGACAAGGGAGGCCCAACCCATCAGAGGCTCTTACTGAGGAGGGGCAGCAACGCGCATCCCGCTGGAGGCTCCATCTCTTCTTCGTGATTTGGGGTGGCAAGGACAGCTCTGGAAGGCTGGCGCTGCACGAACCCAGAACTGCATGTTCAGGGCAGCGGCGCTGCAGAACACGGCCTCACGCACGCTCTCCCCATCTCATTGTGGTCCCTGCTGGCCAGCAATACCGTGGCCAAAATATCAAATTGGTGCCTGCTGCTGCTTTAACAAATCCTCAGACCATGTAGGGAGAAGCTGTCCTGTTTCCTAATGTCATTTTCCTTAAAATAGCTAATTATTCCTAGATTGCTATGTCTGACTTTTATCTAGTTCACCCTTTATTTTCCTTGAACAGTACCACGGGCATTGCCTCCTTTTCTCTGTAGCTCACTTTGAAGCCAACTTACCCTCAGAAAAAGACACCATTTTATTGTTAGCAGCATGGGCCTGGGAGAACTCTCATCTTGCAAAACAAGGCTAGCTGCTTTTTTAAAAAAGATGCAAGGAGAAAAGAATTTTCAAGTAGTTAAGGAAGTCATCAGGAACATGTTGCCCAGGAGCTGACAACTGATGTTTAAATAACTGATAATTGATGTTTAAATGCCATCCTGCCTCAGAGATCTACCATTTCAATCAAATTTCCGCCCTGAATTTGCTTAGCCGTGTTACAATGGCACACATAGCATCATTAAGGCCAGCAAACATTTGTAATGATGGCAAGCCAGTTTTCCAAGCCTAGGGCTCCACCAGGCTGGGCTTCCCCACTAAGAGCTATGAGACAAGAAGAGCCAGCAGCGCTGGACCTATTCAGGCCAATGGACCAGATAACTCATCTCCAACCTATGCTATAAGGGACAGCAAATTTCAGCTTGCTATGGCCTTTGTGGTAACAAACAACTACAAGGCGATGGGAACTCTCCACTCCCCTCACACGCTCCAACCTCCGGACCTCCTGGAAAGGAGAGAGGCTGCTCGGACTGTTGCCCAAGCCAGCGCTGCGACCACCCTGAGCAGGCTCTGGGGCAGCCCCCACCAACCTGCAGCGCGAGGCACACACGGGAGCAGAGTCCTGCTTTCCTCCACACAGAGCAGCGCGTCCGCGCCGGCCGCCTACAGCAGGACTAAACAGAAGCCCAAACTACTGAATTGCGCTCTCACCAAAGTTTACATAGACATATTTGAAGATGTTTTTCAATAGATTTCCATCAATAAACACTTCTTCCATTGCAGTACAGACTTACTCTGGTAACTGACTCAGCTGACATTTCAGTGATTAAATTCATTTATACATGTTGTAAACTCATGCACGTAGGTAAATTCATCTAATTTCTAGAAATACTTCTGGGAAACATTACAATACAAAAAAAAATCTCTTGAGAATTACTTCAGTGAAAGATGTTATATGTCAGTAAGAAAGATAATTGCTGCTGATAACATATTTTACTTTGCATATCCTATAATAACTTTCTTATATAACCAAATATAGAGAGGCAGTGACAGGGGATCCAATCCTCTCTCCTCCTCTTCTATCACAAAGTTCTACTAGATTTTGTTGCTAGCCTGTGGCACTGTTATTTTTAAAGCACTATATTCAAGGCATGGGCACAGAGGCTTTAATATTTTTATGTTAAGAGTAGGGAAGCAAGAAAAATGAATCCGCTTCAGGAAGTGATAATCTTTAGAAAAATGAATAAAAGCTGTACCTTTTTAAAGGAAGATTGTACCTGAATGTACAGCCCAAAGCTATGTATTATTCCATATCAATATTAAATTTTAATGATGCCAATACCACCTTGGCCTGAAAAGGAGCCAAAACTCTACTACAATAAAATGTATGTTTTCAAAAATACTAATGTTTAAACAAAGGGATTTGTTTCTTGAAAACCAACTCAAGACTGACGTTAGTTTCCAGTATAACGACGATCCGTATAAGCACAGGGCACTCTTCTTTAGGCTAATCTTCTTACACGACAGCAGTTCACATGTCAGACCTCCCAGTTCACAGACGCCCTCTGACCGCTCTGGTTTAAAAATGGAGCGCATCTCTGTTCAAATGCCACTACCAAAATTATTTTTCAAATTATCTTTCAGAGTGAATTTTATTGTGCTGGAAGTGAAGCTACAGAAAACACAAGGCTTTTAGCTACCCACAGGATACCACTTTCTCTTCTTTCTGTCCTTCAGAAAGGCTCCTGCTGACAGCTGAACTCCCAACTCACCACAGCGAAAAAGAACAAAAACATCCAACAAAACAAATGCCTTTCTCTGTCTTCCAGCTGGTCTCTGCTTCTTTATATCCCTTTTCACACCGCAAGCTGCCAAGGGCCACGGAATGTCTGTCTAGTCGCCTGTCTAGACTGCGCGCAGCCCCGCGCGCCCCCCGCATGGCCCCGCGAGCTCGCAGCTCGCCTCAGCGCCGCCCGCTCTTACCCGGCCCGGCAGCGAGCTCCAAGCCCTGCTCTTACCTCTGCACCGCGCCACGTGGCACAGCGCCGGGGTGTCCTAACAGCAGCAGCAGCGGCAGCAGCAGCGTCTAGCAACAGGGAGTAGCATGTCCCCACAGGGCTTTCCCAAACGGCCGCCCGAGCTCTCACCTGCCTGCTAGGAATGCTAATAACTAGCAGTGAGTAAAATGAGGACTCGCACGTGTACAAGTCATGAAGACTCGCACATGTACAAGTCATGAAGACTCGCACGTGTACAAGTCATGAAGACTCGCACATGTACAAGTCATCTCTTAGCAGGATCACTGTACTTGGAAGAGCAGGATAATTTCACTTCTTGAACCGAACATGGCTAAATTGAAAGACATTTCCAACACAGTCACAGAGGACACTAAGAGAAGAGGTTGCTCTAACTGCTTTGTACCTTGTGGCACGAGCACGTCGGTCATACCTCATCCCTTGCCCTTTCCTAATTGCTTTATTTTTCCCCTCCACAGTGCATCCAGGTGTTTGTTCTCATCAAAGCAGAGCCTGAATGCTCCCTGAGGGCAAAGAGGGGCTTTCTGGGAGCAGGTTTAGCACGTATGGGAATTTAGTGCTGCTTCATTTTGTGTCTTTGAAGATTATGGGAAGAGGTCTGTAGCTGAAATGCACTGGGCCCGCATACATCAATAATGGCAAATTACATTCAGTAATGGACTAACATATATGTATTCCACACTCTGAAAGACTACTTTTCCTCTTCAGCTCTCCAGTTTAGATGAATATACTGCAAACTCACGGGAAATGCTCATTTTGAGGGCTGCTATTTTGAGTGGCAGACAAACCATGTGTTTTAAGGATGCTCTGCGATCTGGAGGAGAATTTCAACAAAAATCCTTGGTGAAGGTTAGCAATTGTTGATGACAGGTTAAAAAGCTTATGAGTTTTTTTTTTTGCATAAAACTTCTTTACTTTGGAAAGATCAATCACTTCTGCCACAACATCATTTCATATTCAACTGACATGCATTCCTTACCAGAAAACAACCACCGTTTTGTTTTTGTTTGAAACAAAACAATCAGAAAGGCTCAGCTGTCTCAAAAATTGACAAAACCCAATTTTATTTTTTTCTTTAGAGCAAAAAACAAGATATTTTATTTCACTGAACTTCTTCCCATACAATAGAGTATTTTTAAATTATAACATACAATGTTGTTATGATTCAAGTATTTGAACATCACTACTCTTTTTCTTAGCAAGATATCCTGCTTACTTCTATAAAGGTACACTGATTTGAAAATCACATTCCCATTTGAATTTGATCACTGCAAGTAAAAAATTAAAAAACACATCTCTCTCTTCCAGGTTTACTCTGCACTTGGCAGAGTTTGGGGAATTACCAATTGCATAGTTGGAATTGATGAGTTGCCTGTTTTACCTGATGTTACTTTATTCTAATAGGACTGTAACATGGAGTGTTTCTCCAGATGCTGCCAGAGAGGACCAAAACTGAGAGTAAAGCTGAAGCTGAAAAAAGAAGCAGGTATTTATGAGTCTGAAGAAGGAGAAGAAAAGCCAGTCTTTGCAGGTTTTCTGCTCCTGCTTTAAAAACTGCTAGTTGCACCAACATTAATAGCATCAGCAGAGCAGAGACTCTCTTATCCAGCTACAGAACCCTTTCTTCAATTCTCTCTGCACATAAAATGTAGCAGAGAGGTGCTCTACCAAAACAGAGGATGTTAAAATGCATTAATACTAGAACAAAAATAATATTGCTTTATAGTACTCATTCTTATAGCCTGCACAGCAGTATAGCATAGATAGTCAAAGAATCAGCTACATTTTTCCCAATGCAAAGAAATATTTCTTTAGAAACCAAAGTACGATACAGTTAAAAGACAATATTTTATTAATAAAAGTGTTATCTAATAATTTAGCAACATAATTTTCATATTTCCTAAACAAGTAATAAACTTAATCTGATGTCAATGGACATTTTGCAGTTAAGCAAAAGGGCGCAAAAGACTTTGGAAAAGCAGCGTGGAAGGAGAAAACGGCACACAGTGAGGGAGCGGCCTCAAGGCCTCGTATCGCAACACTCCTCTCTCAAAAGCAGAAATGTCAACTCAGTGCATCTAGAACTTAGCTCTGATAAGATCTATTACTCCCGGACCTACATTTAACATTTTCACTATTTTCCATTTTAAGCAGGATTAAAAATTATCCTTTCCTTCATCTTCAGGTTCATACCCACTTATCCATTTCTGTAGTTCCTGGGAATCATTTATCTTCCATACGTCAGCAAAAGACTTCAGCTTTTTT